>JALIZH010032933.1:2195000-2370000 GCA_030522465.1 Rhipicephalus appendiculatus
GCGCGCACAACTTCCGGCTCACCCAGTGATGTATTGCGTGCGCTTCCTGCTTCCGCCGGTCGTCGAACCACGAACGCCTCCTGCGTGCCGCTGTTTGTGCGCTTCTGAAGAGCTGCGCAACGATTGTTCTTCCGACGAAGATGGCATGCCACACAGCTTTTTACGCCGTGACTCTCTCAACGTATCTCACTTACCGAACCGGGCTGCCCGTGGAACGTAACGTAGCAAAACTGAATCGGGCACACATTTTATTAATTTGAGAGCATCGGTAAACAAGTAAGCATAACTTATGTAAAGCCGGGTGGCGCCGTCTTAACAATGCTACCCGCTGGGCCCGCAATCGGGCGGTCTCGAAAAAGAGGACAGCCGCGACGCGCATACCCTGTGACCTAACGCTAAACTGGCTGGACAACTACAGCCACGTGGTATATCTGGTATTCCAAGGTCCATAAATAGTTTTGGACACATGAAATCCGGGCAAAGATAGTACTGGGTCACTGCAGGACTTACTCTTGTTATTTGCATTGATTCTTTTTCCTAGCTAGTACGGTGTGTCGCGCTCAGCTCTTTCTTTCTCCTACTTTGTTCTGCCCTTACTAAACGTATAATGCAGGTTAACACGGTGGACCAAATTGAAGATTGCGCTTGTTTACCAAGCGTTACATGACTCAGAGGCACCTAACCAAACTGCGCGCATAGCCGCACCTGAGAAACTATTCTGTTGAAATTCGCGACCTCCCGTCCGGTCACATGTAGGTCACACAGCCCGTCGTGTGAAAGCACTCGCAAGAGTGGGTCAACTGGATCTTGAAACAACCCCTGCTAAATGCACACAGACATGTAATGACGCTGATCTCGGCGTGAGAATGATACCAAGTTCGCCTTTCTTGGTACGACGGCGAGCAAAAGACAAAGCGTTCTTATAATGATGTGCCAGCTTGCACCGGTGTTCGCCTTTCTTCATTTTCAGAAGGACGAAAAGTCGAGATATAGTTGGTATGGATGCATCATTACAGGACAGTGGGATAAAATTCACACACGAAGAAAATAAACCACTGTACGGGTGCTTAAGGACAAATGTCATGACTGGGGGCGGACCACTACCTCTTCACAAGAAGTTCGAGCGGTGGGTCTCTGGTGTACGGCGTGCGCCAGTCACCGGTATGAACGATACAAGCGTATTTTCCAAACAAAGGACAAGGAGATTATGTGCAATAATTAAACAAAGCGGATGCTTTCTTATTGGTTTTAAAAGTAAACTGAAACAAAGGTAATCCATGTATGAGTGTCACAACTATTACAAAATGGTGCCAGCATGCATGACACTTCGCATGCAATAACAATGAACGACACAATCTAATATCGGCTAAATGCCAAACAGCTAGAGTTAAACAGAGTCCGCAGTCCACTATAGTCACACGATTGACATACATATCCGGTCGCAGCGAGACTCCTTCAACGCTGGCCCCGCTCGAAAGAGGCCTTTGATGCCGGCGAGGCAAAGTCATTGCCGGGCTCCACGATGACTGATAGTGTCGACTCCCGGACAGGAGGTTCGCTACGTTCCCCCGGGAGTCGCTCGGAGTTCATCTCTTTCCTGGAGCAGACGTACCATCGCAGACCGGAGCTCACCATCGTTTTTATAAGCTTATTGAACCACAGCTTTTCACCTCAAGCACGGTCTCGGTGCTACCTTGAAGCTTGCATGTACGAACGTGTTGTTGCTGTAGTTCACACTCTATTGGCTGTCATCCTCACCGGGCAACAATGAAATCATACTTAAAAAAAAAACAGACACGTAGGCAGATAGCTTCACATGTCGCTCTGATGCACGGTCTTGCGGTCATATCACTGCTGGCGGTCCTCTTCACTAGCGAGCAGTTTAGTAATAAACAACACAAAAAACACGAATGTGCCTGACCAAGTCATATTGAGACATAGCGGGATCAGATCCTTCTACGAACACGCTAACAGTGGTGCACGTGGACTCGCGGCTCCGTTATCAGACAAGACACACGGTAGGAGCAACTTCGCACATGACGCGCCAGCGGGAAAAAATGCAAACGCAAGTAAAAAAGGGTGCACGTAGACCTGCACGTTCTTATTTTACGCCACTGGGAACAAGTGCAAACACAAACAAGTTGTCAAGTGAAAGAGCGAGGCACGTAGGCCCGCGCGTCCGTTCGCATTTTTTTGCTTTGAGACCGTGAAAAATAATTTTTATGGCATACTTTAAGACTTTATGCACAGAAATATTCAATACATTATGCGACATTTTGTGACAACGCCTGAAACTTTAATATCCTAACACATGCTATATAATTACATCCGCCACACCGCATGCACTATAAGCGCTGGTATGAAGAAACAAAAAAGACATAATAAAGAACTAGAATTATGGATAAAAAAGACAACTCAATCTTGACCAATTAATGCGCTACATCCGCTCTTTAACGTTAAAGAAAATGAAGGGCTGAGAGACGCATGCTTACCCTCGAGGACTGATGCGAGCTACTTCCACAATATACCGCTGCGTTTGCCCCCTGTGACTTCGCAGAATGGTGCTGTTGTCGAACCGGGGGGACACATCCACAATCAGGGCAGTGGTGTGACATGTGTAAGTTAACTCGGCCTCACAGGTGATTGTGGTTATCGCGACGGCGCACTTTAATTATTGCAGCCTTCCGTCTGCCCAACATGCACACGATCAGAGGAAAGGAGGATCAAGTGTTCCACAGAAGTATGCCATGGGGCTTTACTGTCCACGTGCCTCACTTGACAGCCGCCGTTCCGAATATTCGACCTTTTGGTTACTGGCCGGTTGATCTTGGCGTGAAGCCTACGCAACTTGTTCGGTTAAGATATCAAAACTTGAACACTATTACGAGAGGTTATCTTCTTAAGGCGCTTGGTCCATGTACTATCGACACCAAATGAAATGCGAACAGCGGCAAGCATTCGCAATGGTACTGATGCGCGCCGTCCAGTAATCACCATGAATAGGAGCGCGTATGCGCAGTGCTGCCAAACTGGATCAATGGCGATGACTGCATGGAGTGCGCGTACTATATACCATTGCTAAGGCTTGCTGCTGTTCGCGTTTCATTTTACGCCGATGGTACGTCGCGAAGCACAGCTATTTTTCTTCGCTTCTCTCGCTCAACACCCCACTATGCACCTCTGCCACCCTTCTCAATGTCCCGTAGAAATTCTTCCGCAGCAGAAGAAAGTTCTGAAAAACTGGTCTCCCTCATTTTCATTACCTGTGCAAAGAGGCTGTCATTCCACACATAGGAGCTGGAATAATCTTTAAGAGACAGGCGACGGCAGAGTCATCTAAGGTGCGCGGCGTCCCTGGTCCAGGATGCCGTGAGGACAATTTTTTTAACTCAGAGGAAATGAAGACAATGCATAAATAAAAGTACTTGCTTGGACCAGTTGGTATCTAATCATTGTTACGTTATTGCGCAACAATGAAGACGATGCTAACGCATTTAACAGCTTGGCGCAACCAGAGGTATAATATAATAGTGGCTTGGGTGACACTGTGACGCACTTCAAACACACATGGATGACGGAGAACATCAGGGACAAGACAAAGAACTGGATGCATCCCTGTCTATAGCGCTCAGACGGTGATCTTAATCTTGGCAGTTATCGCTTATCAAACCTAATTGTTAATGTAGCTGAAAACTTTGATAATTTGCGCATGCTCTGCTTTATGGTGCGGTCAAGTTTACACAGGCACTCATTTGTATTAGCTGGACCGCTCATAGTGGCTTACCTGCTGAACGTCACACCGTCAAGAGCAATGCAAAAAAACCGCAGGAAGGAGAAGATGGAAGTTTGCGATGAAAGAATCCGTAAACAGGGGTTGTGTACTCGAGACGACATTTCGACAAGTGGACTTGTATTCCCTTCCAGCCTTGAAAAAGACAAGTCCACTTGTCGAAACGTCGGCTGGAGCACACAACCCCCTGTTTACGGATTTTTTCATCGTCAAGAGCAAAGGAGCTTTAGGAAGTTGCTTGCTTATGCTAGACAAACAAAAATTTCCATGAACGTACGTCATAGAAACAAGACTCTGTAAAAAAGTAATTAGAGCTTATGCACTCTGGGAGTAACTAGGTCTAAGTGCAGGCAGCAGACATGACCACTTTGAGAAGACTAAATTTCGATAAGATAGGCACAGTTTAATAGTAGTCTCGGTATTCCCTTTGAAACGAGACGGCGCCAAATAGTCACGCGTAATACGCCTAAGATAATCAAGCTTTAGTATACATCTAACACAGCTGGCATTTTACCTCCCTTCCTTACCACCTAATCACTACATTGTACAATTGTACATTGTACAAGGGGGCAAGAAGCTACGTCCATTCATCAGCGAGCGTCGTGACCTTGAGCCCTTTCTCTTCCCTTTTTTTTTCTTCGAACGCGCGGATTACTTTCAGTGTGATGGCGAGTGAGCGCGCGCGCACGTCGCGGCGTCTGGGGGGCTGCCGCGGTAAGTATGCAGCTCATGATGCTCAAATCAGCCAATGGTCGTAGATTTTGTGATTACGGCGCAGTCATTGGGGCTTATGGGATCATTTATCCAGAGAGGGGAGAACGATTTCTAGCTGACTTTGAGGATTAATTGTAAATTCCAGGCCGCGTGCTGCGCTTTAATGTTTGGCTCACTTCTTCCCAGGAGCCTTGTCTGCCACCGATCGGCAGCGTTTTCTGACCATACTGTAAAAGTGTTGCAGGGCTCCTCTAATGCTTCGATCCACGTTAATTCCGTCTCTTTGGAAAGTGGAATTCATTTATTGATCTTGCTCGGTGAACACCTTGGCATTACATTTTGATGTGCTGAATCGTTTTTGGACACCCCATTCTGTTGGGGATGTTTGACCCGGTATGCTTTTGTTCTCAAGCAACAATTTTTTATTTTATGTAGCAAGACACTGGCTTTTTCTTTATCACACAGGTGTTGCCGGCTAGTGTCTTTCATGCCATAGTTGTAAATCTATGCGTCTTTTTCAGTTCCATTCATCGAGTCCTATTTAACGGGTCTCTATCTCGCTTCCGTTTTGGTGAGTCCCGTTTATCTATTGACACTTACACTTATGCTGTTCGTTTAGTTATCCTGTAGGAAGTGCTGAAAAGCGCCCGCCATTGCCCACACGACCCAAATCTTAGACCACGAAGATCTTTCGCTCTAACGCGTGTGTGGGAATTAAGAACTATGGTTGGTTGTTGCATAACAAGAGTACGTCGTATGATTGGGACACGTACCTACATACTCCTCCGATCAAGGCGACGGTGAAAGCCCCAAATGAATGAATTTGCTTTAATAAAAGAATAATGCTCTAAAGGCTTATATTTTTTATACTGAGAATATTTAGGCAACGCGAATTGTTTCACGTCGCAATTCCATATAGAGTTGGTGACCGGCACATTCGTGTCGGCATAGTATTGGCATAATACGTACTAACTCTCTATTTCCGCTCTCTTGTGTTGCGGTATTTGGGAAGACAGCAGAAGCCATCGTCATATACGTTCAAGAGGGCTCTCAAATAATTTTTTACAGTGATTTTTTATATGTCTTTAAGCGAAATCAAGATTCCTACACTATATGTGCGCGTATGTGCCGCAGAAATCGGGAAAGCTCCGCTACTGACCGCTGGTCCACTAATTAGGCTTCTGGACAGACGTAACCAGTAATCGAGAAAGACTGTGAAAGACTGTAATGGGCTGTCGGGATTGACGTAGTGATAAACACTGTGGCCGCACGTTTCAGTTTCGCTGGTTAACCATCTGTACAGAGACCTTGGGCGGTCATTTTTTTCATAGAGGGAATGAACATGCAGCAGGCTGTCACCCGTCCCTTCTTGCTGATTGATCCACGGGCAGCTGTAATGACACTAGGTGGTAGTACTGCCAAAAGAACGATGCCTTCGGAAACTTTTGAAGCATACAGAAAAGAAAAAACAATGCAATTGTAAATTGTGTTGGCCGATATATTATACCCGTGTGACATTCACTACAACTTATTTTCTTTTCAAAGCAATATTGGACAAGCATTACGTCTTGTTATAAGTAAGGGATACCTGTTAATGCATGCTACGAATTCCATGCGGTTCTTATATATTTTTTCACATAACTGGTGCTATTACTTGCATTAAGAAAAAAAGAATAACATTTTTTTTTCATTGCGCAGTTTTCCTTAGAAAAGTCCCTTTTGATTAGTAACTCACAGAGACTAAGCAAAATAGTATGACTTCCCGCGGAAACAAGGCTACTAGTTAAACGAAAGATTACCGTCATGCATGTGCTTGTTTTAGCTCGGAAATGTTGTGGTCAGCTCTTTTCATCAACATACGCCCTCCATGGTAAAACTCTACCGGGTAATCAACCAGTAGAGGACTAATGACGTGAAGAACTTCTCATGGCAAATTGTTAATCTAGATGTTGGCTAGACTTAGTCTATTTGAATGTTTCGTTCCTGAGTTTGTTTTTCAGCCACTGCAAACACTTAGAATATCTAGACCTCTACAGGAAATGCCGCCAAGCCATCAAACACGCTATTATTTTTCTATAAGACTGTGGATAAGAAAGGCTATAATACGAGCACAGATTGATAACGTTGATTTTTCCTTTCGTGTGGCGTTTATAAAAACCGCGAGATGAATTACTACTTTGGGGATGATTTGTAGCACGCTTATAATAATAATAATAATAATAATAATAATAATAATAATAATAATAATAATAATAATAATAATAATTGTTGGGGTTTTACGTGTTAAAACCATGATATGGTTATGAGGGACGCCGTAGTGGAGGGCTCCGGAAATTTCGACCGGTTCTTTAGCGTGCACCTAAATCTAATTCGTCACACGCTAACCAGACGACAAGCCGTATAGAATTAGATCTAACTGAATTATTTCCAAATGTCACAATAAAGATCAATCGAGAACATGATGGATGCTCAAACTTTTATTTACATAATATGTACAAGTACAGAGCAGAGGTGCAGCTCAGCACTCATGAGGAACATTTGTATCCATGTGAACAACTGAAATAAGCGTCAACCTTGTTAAAACGGTGTAAATTTAGGTACATGAGTTTCAGCAGCCTAATGTCAGTGTGCCCATTCCTGACATGGCGGATTAAAAGAAATCTGAAAAAAAAGAGAACAGAAAAGAAGATAGACAGTAAGCAGTTGCTTAAAACACGAATCAAGATTTTGTTGCTCGACCTCGAACATACTCTGGTTGTTCACATTGCGTAAACAAAATCATTATTGAAAGAAAGTTGTACGAAGAATCCGGTGCCGAAGTCAATCGCAATGTAGCTGATCGACTGCGTCGCATTATTACGAAGTAGAAGCGGCATTACGAGAGTCGACTGTCGGGTCGTCTTGCCTTCCCTAGACAATATATTCGTTACGTGCTTCAATTGCGCAGGGATCTGAATGTTTTCTTTTTCTTATAACATCGACGAAGCAGCACACCTGTGCCCGTATCTAAGACAAGCTATATGCTGGAATGGCTCGCAAGGGAAAAATCCAGCCAATCTCAGTGAGGGACATAATATTATTTATGGCTGCCAGACAATGCTAAACAGCACAGAACGAAAAGCCTTGAGAATTCGGCCACAAAAATTATTGTACTCTGCTTAAATTCCAGCATTCATAGATAAGCTCATTGTGCGTACATAAAATGTCGTGCATTCAAGAGTTAAATATTAGTAATGGCATGACATGTAAAATAAATACATCATGCTATTTATGGCCGATCAAAGTTAAAAAAGCTAGCAACATGCTACCTACACATTTCGCAATGCACACATTAATTCACAAGAGAAATAGACATGACATGCATCGTTCACTCTATAACACATGCAGTATAAATTAAAACACTAATACACGCAATCTATTTCTTACTATAGAGAGACAAGCATAGCTTGCGATTCTATCTCCCTCAAGAACTCAGGTTGGGAGAATCGCGTTCTCGATATCAGCAACTTCTCCTTATGGACTTTGGACACATATTTCAACGGTGCCTCAGCGCAGGCCCCTTTTCCAAGATTGCGGCTCGAGTGCCTGCTTGTTCGGTCTCGGACCAGTGAAGTGCGCTATCCACATGATCCACCCACTCAGGCTGACGCACCCACCCTGCGGACGCAGAAAGGGGGCCGATCGCGGCTTAAGTGAAACTTGGATCTCTAACTCAGAATTGACGATCATGCCTGCTGACATGTTTGGTCAGAGAAACTGTGAACACCACAGCAAACGGTCTTCAACAGCTTTGCTGTTCGATTCCTGATATTTGAATTGTCGTGTCGCACCCATCCAAAGAATCCAACCACAGCAAAATATACATGCAGTGAGGCGCTACATTATCCTAGATATCGATAAAATGGCTGCGATAGAATATGTCCACTTGAATGCAGTGACCAAAAAGCAGTCATCAATGTTATTAAGTATGAAAATTCACGAGGAATATCGTTCGGGAGTTTTCTATTGGATGCGTCAGCGGTGCGTTTTATAACAAAAATATCTGGGGTTCTACGTCCCAAAACCACGATATGAATTAGCTCTTTCATATGATTATGAGGGACGCCGTAGTGGGGGGACTCCGGAAATTTCGACCATCTGGCGTTCTTTAACGTGCACTGACATGGCACAGTACACGGGCCGCCAGCATTTCTCCTCCATCAAAATGCCACCGCCGCGGCGGGGATCGAACGCGTGACCTTCGGGTCAGTAGTCGAGCGCCGTAACCGCTACACCGCCGCGCCGGACGGGTGCGTTTTATTGTAGGTAGCAGCCGTCCCTGGAACACCTTTGTCCGGCGGCATCGGCACCGCGTCTTTCATCTTCACACGTGCGCATGTCATGGAACCCTGTCCCATGGCACGCGCATTTCGCGACAGCTGAAACGCTTGTTTGACATCAAATTTCCGCATAGCCTGAATTTTCCTTTCTACAAACCCCTGTCGGCTTCGCATCCTGTCCTGCAGAGGGCGTTTATTTTACTTCTACGAAATTCAACGAAGCGTTCACAGAGAATGTTATCTTGCTACGTCTGTTTTGCACCGCGGTACAACGCATTCATGTAAGTCCCACATGTTCATATTTTCCAAGCACGAATTTGTAGTGTGGTTAAGGCACTCGTCTTCAGAGTGGGTTCAATTACCCTAGCACTGGAGTGAAAACTTTTCTTTAATTCATTTATTTATATATAGCGGTGATCGAGTTGTGTGACAGACAGACGGACGAACAGTTCTGTTGTTGAGTCGGTATAAAAATGCTAACGTATTTAAAAGTATTGTCAACACCTAGAGTGTAATTTATTTATTTATTTATTTATTTATTTATTTATTTATTTATTTATTTCAAGGTATCTTACATGCCCCATAGGGGCGGGGGGGCATTGAGTAAGGGGGGGCAATACACAAAATATATGTACTTATACATATCAAATGAAAAAAATGCAAAAGAAACAATTGCAAAATAATAAGTTAAACAGAAAGCATTACCATTCAACATGTACAAACGATACACGCATGCATATTATCATGCATATTTGTCATGGTATTCAACAGCGCCGCTGGCCTATGATGTCTGTTGGCATGAGTCAAATTTTATGGAAACCGAGCTAAATAAGTGTTAGCCCGTAATGCTGAGCTGCTAATTGTTTCTTCTAAAGTTTAGCTTATCTACACGACTCGTCAATTGCAGTATACACATGACCTAGAGTAGTTCTGTCTAGACAAGGGCCAATCATCATAATAAATCATCACAGTAAAGCTTATTCTGATTCTTATACTCTTATCAGATGCGCGTCGCATCTCGCTTAGGTGCAAAATAGGTTTAGTTTTCTGGGTTGATAAATATACATATTGTGCTTCATTTGTATTTTTTTAAGCCCTTGATGTGTGGTGTATTGGGTACTTCTACAACTTCCTTGTGCAACTTTCGTATACAGTATTACACTCAGTACAATAAATCTGATGAAAAAAAATTAGCACTGCTTGCACTGTCGCGGAGGGCTGGGTCACAGCAGAGCTGGTGGGCACGTTTCAGCTTCTCTTGTTAACCATCTGCACGGTATGCTTTGGCGGAGAGCGCGTGCTGGTTCATGATTATGATAATTTTCTGTCTACGTCACACGGCCAATCTCAACCGTAAAAGCTCTGCTGTAATACTTCTATAGCGTGTGTGTGTGTCAGAGAAATTGGACAAATCCTACTATTCACTTTACTGATTCCCTAACATTTAACAAGGAAACACACTGGCGGCGAACACCGATTAAGATTTCTGTACAGTAATAACCAATAATTGAGAAAGACTTTAATGAACCGTCGGAATTTACCTGTGATAAACACCGCGGAAGCACGTTTCAGCTTCTCTTGTTAACCATCTGTGCAGAGTGCTTGGGCGGTCACTGAGCGCGTACCGGTTGTTGATCATGATAATTTTCTAAGACACACGGCTAACCTCGACCGTAACAGCTGTGCTGGAGAAACCTGCAGAGCTGCTGAAGGCTGAATCCGGAAGTGCCTATGCACCAGTCGCATGCTTCAGTGCTCGCGCCCCAATGCAAGTAAAATTATGATTATCTCGCGAAAATGTTTGGTATTGCAGCAGCGATAACCGCGGGCATCGAAACGATTGGGAAATTGAACACAAAGTTGCTGACCGCAAGCACATTACTTCATAAAGTTTCCAACTTATCACTCTGACTGAGCGTCCTTCTGCTCAGTCCGTACAATTGATATTGAAAAGCACCTTGTTATGGGCTAGCTGATTCATGGAAAACAAGTAAATTACAGCGTAATCACTTGAGTAAAGGCATAGAAAGCTAACTCCCTGTCTTTCCGCCCTTTTGTGCTCTATGTTACCACTCCAGCTTGATTTTCTTTTCCTCGGCGGGCGTGCTTCAGTGAGAAGAGGCGTGCAAAAATCCTTGTTCATTGAGATTGAGTTCTGACACTTACGGGGCAATAGGTGTCCGTAACTCTCTCGTGTCTTAGTTTTCTCAAAATTACAAGATATCCATGTGTACTGTGTTCGTTTAATGAAGACAATTTTCCTGTGCACAAAATTGTTTACAACTAAGAACAAGTCTGTTTCCAAATCTCTACGATGTACACGATCAGAGCACATTGTGATCACAGGTGTGTGAGGCTTTTCTAAGAGTACATAGAGTTATGAAGTGCGCACCTTTGGTATACGAGAAGCATGTTGAGAAAGCGACATGCGCTTTACCACCAGTCACCGTAGCCGCCATGGCCCCCCACCATGGCCCCCCACCATGTCCATGGTCGTGACCATGTTCGTGACCATGGCCGTGTCCGCTCTTGATGATAATGACTTTGCCGTATCCTCCGTGTCCTCCGCCATGGCCATAGCCATGGCGATGGCCGTAGTGGCCAAGGTAGCCGCCTCCGGGATGAATTTTTTTGATGTGGTGAACTGTCTTTACCAGATACGTAGGACCCTTAATGGCGTGGGTCTTGTAGTCGTGGCCATGACCATGACCGTGCCCATAACCTCCGTGGCTGGTCTTGTGCACAAGAATTCCATGACCTCCGTGACCATAGCGGCCATAACCGGCTGCTGACAACCGCAACGTGCATAATAACGCAACGATGACCTACAAATAAGTGATGCAGGGTCACATGATAAGAATCATAATTTAGGAAAAACACATAACAAGCAATAATAAGCATCAGCGGGACGCTTTCACTTGTATACGAAATCTACATAGCAGAAAGAACTGTTTGTCAGTAAGAACTCTGGGTATCTTTTACGATAGCGTGTAGCTTTTGACGTTGAATTGTATGAGTCCTTTGTCTCTGCTGAAGGCGGAGGTAAGGCGGCTACCCACAGTACCTCACATCCTTGATTAGCTGCATCGCATCTCGCAGCCTGCAAGAGCATGAATTAAGCCACTTTGGCACTGGTCCTGGATCAGAGTATTTTCATGTATTTGCCTCGCCAGTTGCTGTAGCATGAGCAACTCAACGAAGATAATGCTACATTTCTTTGTTTTTTTTTAATTTAGCCACATCTGTGCAGATGCAAATACCAATCGCAGTCTGTATGTGTGCTATGTGTGTACAAAGAAGACAGAAAACTGAGCAAATTGGTATTTTTTCATGGTGGATACCAACAATATAGTATGTACGCGCTTGCTTGCGCGTTTGTGTGCGTCAATCGTACGTGTGCGCGCGCACGCTCACTTTGTATTTTGTTCTACTACGTTGCCCGATATTAAACTCAATATGTAATCTTGTAAGCTATGCATTATTAACAGTCCTACAACTGTCAGTCAGTCACACTGAAATCAAACGTTTGAAGTTCAAGCCTCCATCTGAAATTTACTCGAGGTTATTCTTTTTTTCAACCAGATGCGGAAAGTCAAGGGGGGGGACGCGAGTGTATCCAAAATGGAACGGGGGTGTAAAGCCGAACGCCACAGATAATGAAGTAAGTGGAACGTTTTATCGTGATGCGATGAGCAATCTGTTTCCCTGATGCGCGCCCGCGACATGCCGCCTATGTTAGGCGGCATGTTGCCACAGATAAAAATCTCTGGTTTAGTGTCCCAAAACCATGATATGATTAGGAGGGACGCCGTAGTGGAGGGCTCCGGAAATTTCGACCATCTGGAGTTCTTTAATGTGCACTGACATCGCACAGTACGCGGGCCTCTATCATTTCGCCTCCATCGAAATGCGACCGCCGCGGCAGGGACCGAACACGTTTATGTTCGGATGCGATGGATTTAGCTCAAATGTTGCGGTCCACTTCAGTTAAGTGATGCAAGTTTTGTGGAATGCCTTTTAGAAATTCACTGATGATCTTTCATTATTGCCTCCTCCAGCATTATCCTTATTAAAGATCATAATGGGTCTAATAGCATATGGAGCACAAAGGTTCTACCTTTGTGCTCCATATGCTATTACCTTTGTGCTATCGTCTTGGATAGAGCTGACAGTGCTTGCTTTTGAACGACGACGAAGTGCCTCTCTGGCAGAACGCCGAGTCTTTCAGTTCTGATATTTTTTGTGTATAACATTGATTTAACCAGTCAAGTGCGGTTTCCTGCTGGAGTGCGATGGAGGTGGAGTCCCACACGAGACCACCGGAGCCCGCGGAGGCCGCGGCAACTGCCTCCAGAAAACGCAACGGCACCGAGAGTGACACTGACAGCGACGATACCATGAACTATTACGTCAGCAGTGAAGAGTCTGGCGACGACACCTTCGAGCTGGTGAAGAGCCGCAAGGCAAAGAGGCGGTTTCTGAGCACGGCTTCCGATTCGAGTGCGTCCACGATAAGATCTTCGCGCAGCATCGAGGCATTCACCGTCCTCTTCATGCCAGTTCTTGCCACTGACAACATGAGGCGCCTGAACAGGCAAGCCGTGTCTGTACAGCTGGAGGCATTGGTGCCAAATGAAATCAAAGACGTCAGAGTGAACACGCGCAAGAATGTTTTAGCCATTGACGTCAACCACGCGGCTGCGCTGGATACATTGCGCAAGGTCGAGGAGCTCAATGGAATGGAAGTCCGCTCTCATATACCGCTGGGAAAAGAAGTCAGCACTGGAGTAATCTATGATGTTGACGAGACCATTGCCAACGCCGACTTGCCAGTCCTGATCAAGCCAGCTACAGAAGACTCCATCATCACAAGTGCTTTTCGTCTCGGCACGTCACGATGCGTGAAGGTTATATTCAAGGGTCAAACCCTCCCGTCACACGTGAAGGTGGGACACTTTCGGCACGCTGTTCGTGCCTTCGTACCGAGACCGCTTCAGTGCTGGAAGTGTATGAAGTTGGGTCACGTGAGCAGCGTGTGCAAGAACACTACCGTTTGTGCCCGATGCACCGGACCCCACACCACGAACACGTGTCAGGCCAGTATGCTGAAGTGTTCGAATTGCGACGGACCTCATGATGCCTCTTCAAAGGAATGTCCCGTTATTCGAAGGGAAATGGCAGTGCTGAAGAAAATGGTTCGAGATCATTCATCTCACCGGGAAGCGGCCACATCGATTAGACGGCGACGATCCCGTCGCCGACGGTGCTCCAAGACTTCCAAGGCACGGTTGCGTCGTGAACCTCGCCCAAAGTCTCCTCCCCTTCTACCTCCCAGAAAAAACGCAGTCGGTTCAAAGGATAAAGAAGCATCTAACAGCGACACAGGAGACGCCTGGCCGGAACTCCCTAGACTACACGCAAGTGGTGAGCGTCATGAAACTTCTACCGTAAGGCACTCTTCGTCTGTTCCTTATAAAGCAACAGATGAAGATAAACAACTCGTCGCCATGGTCTGCTCTCTAGTGAGTACCATTCGAGTGTTCGTGGAGAAGATGCAGACACCAATAGCACGAAGCGCATTGCAGCTGCTGGATACCATCAGTCCGGTTCTAGCAAGCCTTCAGAAGACAATTGCTTAATAAGACTAACAGCAGCACCATGGCTTGTCAACGCCAACAGCAATCGTTTGCAGAGGATGTCCGAAACGCCTTCATATTTCAATGGAATGTGAGAGGCCTGAGGTCACGTATATCGGATTTCCGGCAGTTCGTTTTCAAAAACCGCTTCCCGATAATGGTAATCTGTGAGCCGAGCTCATCTACCATAAGAATATCAGGATACGAACCTTTCGTTTCAACCACGAATGGAAGGAGCAGCAAGGTTATTGTTTACGTTCGCAAGGACCTTACCTATTTCGCCCATGCTATACCACCAGACGACGAGAACCAGTACGTGTGCATAACTCTGAAGAAGAAGGGGTTGTCTTTTACTCTTGTTGGCGTATACATATCCCCTACAAGTCGACTTGATTGTAAAAGATTAACGGACATTATGGCAGCTATTCCAGGCCCCTGTATTATCACAGGCGACTTTAATGCCCATCATCCAATATGGGGAAGCTTGAGGATAAACTCAAAGGGCCGCTCGCTGATATCGTTTGCGTCCGACCACAACCTGCGTCTTCTGAGTGATGGCAGCCCGACATTCCTGCGAGGGACGACGTATAGCAGCTGCCTCGACCTGACACTGGTGTCGTGTTGCCTAAGTTCAAAAGTGCGGTGGTTCACTGATATTGAAACCCATGGCAGCGATCACATTCCGACTTATGTGAGAATTGATGGCTTAGAAGCTTCGTCCTCACTGGTCTCTCGGTATATTGACTGGGCACTTTATGAAGATCAAGTGGAGGACACGTGCAAGAATGATTGCTCATGTAGGTTAGAAGAAGTAATTTCAGACGCAATGCAAGATTGTACGCGCTGTTTCACGCATTCACCGAAGCGTACGGAGGCTGACATTGAATTAGAAAGGCTTCGGGCGTTACGTCGACGTGCTGAAAGAAGGTACAGGCGCACCAAGTCGATTCTTGATCTTAGAGTAGCAAGGCGTATGCAGAAGAAGATACAGCGCAGAATAGACAAGCTGCAGGATCAAAGATGGAAAAGTTTTTGCGAGTCATTAGACCCACGCAAGCCACTGTCTCGTGTATGGAGAACTCTACAGGGTCTTCGCTCATGCGCCCAGCAACGTCATCCGTTCAAGGCTCTTGCACTCTATCAAAACCGCCGTGAGATTGACGTTGCAGAGGATTTTTGTACGAACATCACCGGCGGTACAGTCCTATTCACCGATATGATTTTATGCGACATCCCCGCTCCACGAGATATGAGTATGGATGCTCCATTCTCTATGGAAGAGCTAGAAGCCGCCATGACACTCTGTAGGCGTTCGTCTTCACCAGGGCCCGATGGAATTACGTATGGGGCTCTCCGTCACCTAGGACAAGCAGCTAGACGACAACTGTTAAACTTATTTAACCGGTCCTGGGAAAATGGCGTCGTACCTCAAGAATGGAAACGCAGCCGTCTGGTGCCACTGCTAAAAGCAGGGAAATCACCCCTTGCGCTGACATCATACCGGCCTATAGCTCTCGCCAGCTGTGTGGGGAAACTCATGGAGCGCATGATTCTCACGCGCCTGGAATGGTTCCTTGAACGGCACAACATTTACCCCGACTCCATGGCGGGCTTTCGACGAGGCCGTTCATCGATTGACAACGTCATCGATCTGGTGTCATCAGTAGAGCAGCAGAAATGCAGGAAACGACTATCAGTTGCGCTCTTTCTTGATGTGAAAGGTGCTTACGATAACGTTTCCCATCAAGCTACATTAGACACGCTTCTGTTAATTGAACTTGGAGGGCGAATATTTAGATGGATCCGAAGCTACCTGACACGAAGATCCTTTTTTGTGAATACTGAAGATGGCCCGACCTCCAACCACTACACGGGCCGCGGCGTCCCGCAAGGCGGTGTTTTAAGCCCGGTTCTATTCAACCTTGCTCTGCTTGGCCTGGTGGACGCTCTCCCTGAAACAGTCAGTGTTTCGATATACGCTGATGACATCTGCGTTTGGGCATCAGCAGTGACACGCTTACAGGTTCGAGCGAGGCTACAGAGGGCAGCGTCACAAGCATCTAACTACCTTCGCACGCAAGGCCTGACAATCTCAACAGACAAATGTGCACTGGTGGCCTTCACCCGAAAAGCGATGACCAGCTACCCGATTTGTATAAATGGCCAGTCCATCTGTTACAAGCGAAGTCATCGTTTTCTAGGTGTAATTGTCGACCGAGACCTCTCCTGGAGCCCACACGTATCTTACTTGAAAGCGAGACTGGTATCTGTTGTCCACATCCTAAAATTCATCGCCGGAAAAAGATGGGGTCCATCAGTGAGTTCCATGCTGCAGCTATACCAAGCACTCTTTATTGGTGTACTGCGCTACAGCTCTCCTCTGCTTTCAAAAACTTGCATCTCAAATATTCGAGCACTTCAGAGCGTGCAGGCACAGGCACTACGTGTTTGCCTCGGCCTACCACGAACCACCTCAACAGCTGGAACAGTCATATTGGCTCGGGACCATCCGGTTACAACCTACGTCACAACCGACGCGCTGAGAGCGCATATTCGACATATTTCACGGATGGTGTCGAGCCATCTGCCGTACCTGCCAGAACAACGACCGCAGGCGTCGTTCTCCAATGTCGTCAGCTCTCACCGCGCTTTGCTACCATCGGGCTTCACACCCTTCGGCGCGTTCACCATCCGCCTTGTGGTGCTTACGTCAACCCGAAGTGCGCCTTTCCGTCCCAGGAATAAGAAACAAGAAAAACCTTTCTGTCTTGGCCTTGAAGCAAGCTGCTCTGGACTGTTTGCACACTTTCTATGCTGACAGAATACACGTGTACACGGATGGCTCTACCACCCAGACCAGCTCCACCGGCGCCACCGTCATCCCATCACAACACATCAATCTCACCTACAAACTTTGTCACGTGAGCACATCGACTGGCTCGGAGATTGTTGCCCTGCGAGGTGCCGTCGATTACATCAAGCAACAACCAGCTAATCGGTGGGCAGTATTCTGCGATTCAAAGGCGGCTCTACAATGTCTTTCGTCGGCACTTCGTCGCGGATCGTACGAACAACTTGTGTGGGAAATAAGAGAAACGCTGCACAATGCGATCGAGAAAGGACACAACATTGTGTTCCAGTGGATACCAAGTCATTGCGGTATCTCCGGCAACGACCTCGCCGATGAAGCTGCCAGAAAAGCACACGTAGAAACAAACCTTGTTTCTACACCATTATCCAGGATTGACGCGGCTCGCTACTTGAGTAAGCTGGCCCAGAACATAACAATCCAGAAGTGGCAATCATCACAGTTCACAAATCATCGACTGTACTCTCTCGACCCATCTCTACGACTGCGGCTACTCCCTGGGCTTTCCCGGGAGGAAAGTACAGTGTTGTGCCGTCTGCGTCTGGGCGTAGCTTTCACCAACGCCTACTCATTTAAGATTGAGATGGCCAACAACGCCGAGTGCAAAGACTGTGCCGTCGATGAGACTATTGAACACATTTTGTGTTGCTGCCCGACATACGCAAACGAGAGGCTTCACCTCCGCACTGCGCTACGTCAACTGGACGGAAGCGTTTTCACAGTCGAGAAGGTATTGGGACCATGGGGATGCCCATCACAGCTCCACAAGGCAACGAAAGCGCTGTTGCGGTTTCTCAAGGACACCGGACTGATTCGTCGTTTGTGAAGTCAAACTTTTCTCTCCTACTCTGTAACTTTTCTTCCCTCTCCCCCCCGTGCAGGGTAGCCTACCGGGCTCAGCCCAGGTTAACCTCCCTGCCTTTCTTCTACCCTTATTCTCTCTCTTGCTTGAAATAACGAATTGAATTTTGTCCTATTCTGTTCATTCGTCGAATGTAATAGTGACTATTTGAAATATCGAATACTTCTTTTTTACATTCTTTGAGTACGTTGCAGACTGAATGCGATCAAACGTGTAATGATAGTAATCACATCCACTTCGAACACAACACACAAGAGCATGCTGCATCACTCTTGTTTGCACTAATTTAATCTGTAAGATAGCAAGATGGATCAAAAGCAAGACCGGCTTGTGCAAAATCATAGATATGAATAAAAGTGAACATGAAAATGCGAACGAACTATACGCACTGCGTCAAACATGACAACCACTGGAAACCAGACAATTCGAAGACTTTCTTTACTGCATATTATGAAATAATTCTTCCACGTACCAACACAAGTCCAAATAGACATAAGTACTTTTGTGGCTTTCGGTTTGGCCGCATTCTTGATTTTGAAGCGAAGGCACATGTAGATATTAATTGGCCATTGAGACTGTGTTTCTGCGCGTCAACTGATAACGCATGACCGCATATTATCCGAAAACTATCTTGTTTAAGCGCTAAATCCATAGACGCGCCTAATGTTCGCTTCTTGCTTTTGATAAAGCATGCTTTGTAATACGTACTGTGATAAGAATAACCTTCTAATGAGAGGACGTATGTGCAATATTGGCAAGCTGTTCACAAAATATTTGGCATATGATTCTCGTCACTTCCGGGGAATATTTGATTGATCGTCCATTCGATTCGCTCTAGGCGCTACTCGCTCATATTTGATTCAGTCTCAAATCTAACACGCGCATGCCTCTGATATTTTCTAGTCACAAGACCAATAATACACTTCAGCGTAGTTTTTTTCTGCTTCTAGAAGACAAAAGCAACTATACCGCGAATCAAATTTATTTCTCAAGTTATCCAATAGCGAATATTTTGTCTAAGTCATTGTGTAATGGAGGAAAGGAAGGAAACAAAATTGCAGTATTCGAATACTCGATTTCCACAAGACTTGGTATATTCATGAATCTACATTGACCTCGACAAAATGGATGACGTACTTGTTATTCAGAGCAAATGACATCGTAAAACGCAATGCACTCGATGGCTGCGTATGCTAACGAAGAGTTTTATTTCGTGCTTTAGACTGTTAGGGGAAATGCGGAATGAGGCCTTAAAGGCCGCGGCCTGCTTGCCATTCGCAGATCTTTAAAAAATGCATATCGCATGGTAAATGCTGCTCACTGGAAATAAAAGAGAACGGCACTCTATCTGGAAGGATTTTAGAGCAACAGCAGTAAAATGTGGCTATGTAAAGATGCACCTCTACCAACATTGCTGGAACAAGTTCACTCGTTTAATGTGCATATTAGTACGCAAAAAGCGCATCAGACCATAAGTGGCGGCACGTTCACATTTTTAAAATACCATCTACTACATCATTTATCAGAAAACCGAAAGCACACAGCGCTACTGCACTGCAATATTACTGCAAAAACCAGCAGAACACACATATTGCACTTTTCTACGTCTTAATCGATCTTTATGAGTTCTAATCATTGCAGAGCACAGGGAGAGCACAGCGTTATAAGGGTACTTGTTCTAGCAAAACAAGTTTCAGGTGCTTGCGGCGACTTCCTTTTACCAGTAGCTGGCAAGTTGAAAGCACCTTGTAGTATTTTCTTATCGCGTAAAACAGCATGTTCATAGGCGTACTTTATGATTTTCCTATGAACAATTATTAAGCGCTAGTACTTGGTTAACAGTAATGACACATTTGTTACGCTTACTCAACTGTGTAGAAGTGAACAATAAGCAACGATGCATCTTTACCTTAGTGTTCACTTGGTGTGCCGAATGGTGAAACTGCATTAAAAGCGCTTTACATGAATAGGCCACCTTAAATCGTAACACCTTACCAGAACACAGCCTGACGTTGACATGCCGTTGTCCCCGCACAGCCGCTAGCCTTGAAAAACCTGCGCCGTCTGCTTATATACCAAAGCCAAAGGCTGCGATTTATCTCAGCGGTGAGGGGCGCTCTTTTTACATGTTCAAAGAGGGCGAGTGCGCGTACTGCTCGTAACTCGACGGGTAACATCGGCGGCCAGTATGGGAGCGGGCGAACGCTCCGAAGTCGAGCCCAGGCAAACAACCATATGGAGCGGGCACTTTATTTTTTTTTCTTCTTTTTTTGGAGGTGACTTTTCGGTGCCAGCTAGCGGCCGAGAATGGCAGATAAAAAACATGCCGAAGGCGGCCTCCCTCACGGTTCTGTGACTGTTGAAAAAGCAGCGCTCCTTTTTGACCACGAAGCAAAGGGACGTGCCGCGCCAGCGGCTGCTCCACTTTCCCCGCCGGTGCATGTCACGGCGGCTGCGGGTAGAGTTCGACGCAAGCAAGCGCGTGACAGAGGGAGGCTAGCAAAAGTCAAGAGCTGAGAAGCGTATCGTCAGGAGGAGACACTAGTGAGTTGGTGTGCAATTATATTGAAACCAAGCTCGCCCTCGATGACGGCTGTATGCCGAGATACTGCACTCCCTATTTCGCTTGCATTTATTGGCACGTTCTTTTGGAGCAAGCCTTCATCACAGGGTGCGTACTTTTTCGCAAGTGCTTCCATTTCTTCGGCGCAAGAAAAAAAGTAATAGAGCTCACCTGGTCTACGCTTCTCAGGCGATAGCAGCCCTTACGCGATAGAATGATGCTGGCAGTGATGTCAGTGGCGCTCATCTCTTCCTCGAGAAAAACTAAGACGCTACGCAAGAGTATTATCGCAAGGCCCAACGCTGTACCCGTCTTCACGTTCCAGCAAGCGCCTATTATGTCCTTTCTCTGCGAAAACAAAAAAAAAAGGAAATCAAAATAAAACTCTGTGGCGAAGGAGGCTAGCGTGTGACTCGCAAATACGTGCTTCGCCTCGAGGAATCACTGCGACAGAGGCCCACGTGGCAAGATACAGGTACGATAACAATATGTTTGTTTTTTTCACATCTCAAGAGTGTTTTTTTTTCTAGTATTACCGAGACATCATTTGGCTATGTGCTAAGCGTATCGTCGCTGCATTCACTGAACTACAGTTTTTCTTAAGGCTGCTTCACACCGGCGACTAGCACCGGTCGCGCGACCAAGTTAGTCGCTTTGCGACTGGTCGCAAACAGTCGCAAACAGTCGCTTCTGTCGCAAAGCGACTGCTTTTGCTCAGTCGCTCGCTGAGCGACTTTTCAGTCGCGCGACTGCAGTCGCAGGACGGTTGGAACCAATCAATGAAGCCCAGAATTGACGTCAGCATTTGTTTGCAACCGGGCTCGTCGCTTTTTCTTTTCTTTTTTTATTGCGCTCCCTTGGCTCACTGATAACGATATCCGGACGTGACTTTCTGGGTTTGCGACTTCCGGTCGCTCGCATGCAGCCTCTACCGGTGTGAACATCGGTCGCTTTCAGTCGCTTTTTTGGTCGCCAGTCGCAAATGGTCGCGCGACCGGTGCTAGTCGCCGGTGTGAATCCGCCTTTACACCTGAGGATTCTTGTTTTAAGCTTCTGATCACAGTTTAAGTTCTGGGCTTTACGCGTGCCATAACCATAATTTCATTATTAGGTCACTACGGAATAATAACGATGAATATGAGTCATTTAATGTGCACATAAATCCACCTACATGAGCGCTTTTGCATTTCACCCCGCAAAGAAATGCAACTGGAATGGCGGATTTGAAACCTCGAGCTCGGCAGTGCAATGCCACAGCCATTTAAGCTGTTGTTGAAGGTCACCGCCATTTACCGGAATCACCTCCAAGTAGTACACACGGATGGGTTCGGGAAGCGGACGCGGGCCATTGAGCAGCAGCGTTCTGAATACCTTCTAGATGCTTTGTCTGGCTAGCTGGAGCGTCTATAGCTTCGTACAAGTTGCAAGCGGTGCGGAAAGCGCTGCTTCGATCTCTCCGCAAACTGGAAACTACCTGTCTTGGACCCTTCTTACGTGCTTGAAGCTTGCATTGAGATGACTATGTCAGCGGGCTACATACTGTTGAGTATGTTTGCGTCCAAGTCACTGTCGTTTACGCAGCGCCTCTATAACAAAGGTTTCACGCGAAACCTTAAGCAAATTTCGTCTTCAATTGACATTAATTGAAATCGCAGAACACATGCTCTTTCATACGGAGCATTCCTCCACCCTGAAAAAGCTAAAGACACAAATAGTAATCAGGTTTTGAAGTAGACATCCGTGCTTACTTTGGGTTGCTTTGGAATCTGCCACATGCGGCCTGCGTAGCCAAAGAGTTTAGTTGAGAGGCATACAACACACAAGGATCAGGCCACAATAAAGTGAATCATACCAGTAGCGTGGCCAGAAATTTTTAGCACGAAAGTGTTCAATGCCATCGTCCACCAAGACTTCAATGACGCAGTTCCTTCACGGAAATACAGCGGTGAAATACAGATGACAAAGAAAAACCATCATTGAATTCGATGACCTGGGAGTCGAACCCACGACCTCTCAGTCTGCGACGATAGGAGCCGCATGCGCTACCCACTGTGCTACCGACGTTTTTTTGTTTTTTTCTATTTAAAACCTGTTCATAGCGATACAGACATTTGACAGCACAGATGCTATCAGCTCCAACAGAAAAAACAAAATGTTAAATGTGCCAGTGTATCTTGTCGGTGAACTAAGTTAATATTTAATAGAAGCCAATTCCTCAAAGGCAGGGAAACACTCGGGAAGTTCCCATTAACATCACTCCCATCAACATCATTCGGAATCCGGTTTTTACCATTTGAAGGTACACGACGTGTGCCGTACAACATGGTGATGTTACTTTGCACGCATAGCGTGTGGAAAACACGAATGGCTGTTCGAAGTCAAGATGTAGTATAAAGCCTTCTAGTGAATTTTTTAAAGAAAATAGTCTATTCGTGAAGGGTATAAATCTGCGCTACCGACGCACATGCAGGAGGCTTTACAAACACGCTTTATATCTCTCACACCCTCTCCCTTTTACAGTGACCTTGGTTGGCGGGGGTTGGTGTCGCCGTCTGTGATCGGTGAAGTTAAGTACAGCATCGTGACACTAACGAGCGCCGACAGCGGGCGCTTTAGTAGTTTCAGCTTTCGGTGCAACGAGGGGCACGCCAGCGGGAAGTCGCACGGGTTTCCACGTTCACGGCTAAAGCTACGAACTCTGCATCTCACGTTCCTCAAACGCTGTGCGGTATATGCATGATTCATACCTATTCTCTGATCTGTACCTCGTTCAACACACAACTCATCGAACTTTTTGCGGCCACACCCAAGCTACCCTGACCTAGGGAACTTTGTATTTACACAAGCGTCAATACCGTGTTTTCCAGCATTTCTAAGAGACATTGATGTACGTGTTGGACGTGCGTAAACATATTTCATTGGCACTGTAAGAGGCCCCCCAGGCAGATCAAGTGCTGCCTTCGATCGTCAGACTATACCACCCTTTAACTAGTCTGTCAAGCACCACTACAAGATTTTTTTTGTTACCATCTGCGGTTTCCACTCGGACTCTTTCTCACAGTCATAATTTAGGGGCTCGGGCTGTCGTATGCTGTCGGATGCTGACATCGTGTGCTTCGTAGCTTGGCGTAACGCAGGCAAAACCAAGAATAGCATAACCGTCTACAGCATATTGAGCGTGAGCTCGCGCCACGGAGAAGCTTTCTTCCTCTTGTTCTTCGAGCGCCTTGATGTTGATAAGTGTGGAGCACATTAGGGGCCCGAGCTATCGTATGCTGTCATCGCTTGGCGTAACGCAGGCAAAACCACATATAAAAATAGAAAAAAAAGAGCCATGCCAGAAATAGAAAGAGATAGAAAGAAAGGGAAAAAAAGTAGGAAGAAAAATAGAAGCAGCAAGAAAGAGAAATAAATGGATAAAGAGAGAGAAAGAAATAAATAGAAATAAAGACAGACAAAAAGCATAAAAAACGGGAAAAAAAGAGAAAAACAAAGAAAGAGAGGAGGAAAGAAAGAGAAAACCGAAGAGAAACAAAGAAGGATACCCAGCTCTGCATCAACTTTCACATCTATTTATACCCAATAAAAGAAGGCGGAACCAAATATGCTTTTTTTCTCTCTCTCTTTTTCTCTGATATCGTGTCAGACCTATTGCCCCAACTCTGTGTGGGAACATGAAAATACGTAACCACAAAAGTAATAATCGAGTGCAACTGTCAATTTCTTTGTCATTTTTCTACATAATGATATCAAACGCGAATGAGTTTTTGTACCAATGCAATACAAGTAATTAGCATGCGTAGTAGCGAAGTTTCCGAGGAGCCTATACTTTGAAAACAATGGCGGTTCCAGAGCGATTCAAGGAGCTTACTGCCATATATTTTAGAAGGGGGCATTTCCGGTAGAAATAAAAACGAAACGGAAGTGAACACGTTTTTTTTTAATCAGGGGCATGAATCATTTTTTGTTTGTTTTTTCTTCTGTTTTTATTTGCTTCTGATAAAAGTTCGGGCCCATATTCACAAAAATATCTTACGCTAAAAAGTTTTGTGATATAATATTTCAGTCAATCATGATACGAGACAGATCATTAGCAATGCCGGCTGACCAATAGGAAAACGCACTTGGTCGATTCCACGAAAGATAAAAAAACGTGGTATACTTGATGTTTGCAATTTTCCTGGTAATTTTGTATATTATGCCTGAATGATCGAATAGCATGAAACCACAAATTATTTTCAAATAAAAAAATTTTTGAACCAAGGAAAAATCGACAAGCGTCGCCGGTTGACGATGGCCATTTTACGAAGAGTGCGTTTTCGTAAATTCGCGATCATGCTAACAGCCACGCAAGCTTTATATCACAAATATCTTTCTGCGTGGCGCAAATAGAGGTAAAGGAGAAATAGCTCATATGATGTTCTCTAATTCGGGGCAAGTTATGTTTTTTTTTTAATTCTCGAAAAACGCTGTGTTTTTGAAACTCACTCCTTTTTGGGGCGCAATTTCTGCTTCTGTGAAAACCATAGCTTGTTCGTATTTTCAGCATTGATAGGCCTTTACGTGAGTAGTTATCTGCAGCATTTGCATTTGCCTAAGTAATTTTTGAAGTAATGAATTTTGTAGCTCAAAACATCAAGAAAACAAAACTGTTGGTCAATTTAAAACTCTATAATAAAAAAACCCCATTCTCAATTTTGCTTAAAATTATTTGGATTGTTCTCAGAGGACTGCAGGATGATATTCTAGAAGAACATGTTGCATCATTTTCATCAGAACAAACTTACAAATTTTCAAACATTGTGTTTTCAGAGTGTGCTCGCTACTGTGTAAATGACATCTCTTGTGGCAACAGAATACGATAACACGCTTTTTTTTCTTCTCTGAGGTTGCGAAACAACAATAATGAGGCATTTTCGGTGAGTGGAAAGTGTTCTGTAATAAAATGACCATTTCAATGAAATGCATTTGAGTAGTTCGCGACTTCACTTGGGTTCGTTATCCGTCAGTCTAAAGGCAGCCCCTCCAGTCGTGCCCTCCTCTTCTTTCTTCTGCTTAGCTAGAACGGAATTTATATCTTAGATGCTAACCAATAGAATCTCTCAAAGCGTCTCTTATGTCGTGCTGTGCCAGAATTGAAAAGCTTGGTATAAAAGACAAGGTCTCTTCAGGAAAGGAAACGAGCTTCTAGAAAGTAGTCGTCAAAAGGTTGAGTTTTGCTGGCACAAAATTGTATATTTTAAAACCATATGCGATTAACAGAGTTTAAAACGTGTCGATTACGTGAATCTCGGTGGCAATTGTTCTGGCAATGGACGAAGCATGTTTTGTGTGAATCTCACCTGGTCTGCATTGACAAACATACCGTGACAGGATGCCTTACACAGGAGTAAAGAGTTTCCCCTAATTCCTTTTTCATTTCTGGAAGCACTCGATCTCGCAGGCAGGTCCACTGATCAGGTCAGTTTTCTTTGGCTGGCTTTGTAATTGCGCAACCACTTCAATTGCTGACCGTATTAAACCACCGGGCGTTGCGCACGCCCGCACAACGCACGTTACTCTGCTTACACTAAGGCGCGGAGCGCGGGCCACTCGATCTCCAACACGATCCGTGTACGGTGCGCATCCAGAGAAGGGGTCGGGCTGAAACGCGCAAAGAAGTATGCATCATGTAACCTACGCAATATACGTCCCAGCATTCTGTGCTGCAGAGCGGCAAACCCGGGCGAAGCATGTGTGGCGGCGGTCCTCAGGTTGCACTGCGGTGCTCGACGGTCAGCACTGTCGCCATTTCTGGATTCTTAATTTATAATAGTGTTAGAAGGTAACCCTCATCTACACAGTTTTTCGTCAAGCATCATTGGTTTTGTATTAGCACGTTTCATTCAAGTGGTCTTTTTCTTACAGGACACTTTCCACTCCCCGAAAATGCCTCATTATTGTTATTTCGCAACCTCAGAAAATAAAAAAAAGCGTGTTATCGTATTTTGTTGTCACAAGAGATGTCATTTACGCAGTAGCGAACACACTCTGAAAACACAATGTTTGAAAATTTGTAAGTTTGTTCTGATGAAAATGATACAAAATGTTTTTTTCTAGAATATCATCCTGCAGTCCTCTGAGAACAATCCAAATAAGTTTGAGCAAAATTGAGAATGGGAATTTTTTATTATAGATTTTTTAATTGACCGTCAGTTTTGTATTTTTTTTAATGATTTGAGCTACAAAATTCATGACTTTAAAAAAGACGAGACAAATACAAATGCAGAGGATAACTATTCCCATAAAGGCCTATCAATGCTGAAAATATGAACAAGCTATGGCGTTCTCTGAAGCAGAAATTGCGCCCCAAAAAGGAGTGAGTTTCAAAAACACAGCGTTTTTCGGGAATTTTTAAAAATCATAAGCTGCCCAGAATTAGAGAACATCATATGAGCTATTTTTCCTTTACTTCTATTTGTGCAACGCAGAAAGATATTTGTGATATAGAGCTTTCATGGCTGTTAGCATGATCGCGAATTTACGAAAACGCACTCTTCGTAAAATGACCATCGTCACCCGGCGACGCTTGTCGATTTTTCCTTGGTTCAAAAATATTTTTTTATTTGAAAACAAATTGTGATTTCGCGTTTTCGATCATGCGGGCATAATATACAAAATTACCAGAAAAGTCGGATACATCAAGTATACCACGTTTTTTTATCTTTCGTGGAATCGACCCCTTACGAATGTGTTTTGTGAATTCAGCCCCTGTTGCGCATTTCGACATGAGTCTGCTTTAGGTTCGGCATTGAAAACTTACAAACTTCGCTTGAAGTGGGCTACATGCTGCCGCAATTTTCTGGATTTGTCCTTATAAAGCGTGGACCCGTGCCTATAGCGGCAAATCAATGAAACTTCTATTTTCAAACTCGATCTAACGAAGCCAGATTTTACGAAGTTCATGATCTAAAGAAGTAATTTCCAGTCCCTGGCAAATGCCTATAAGGCTTTTTTGTTGTAACTAGACCGAATTAACGAATTAACTTGACCACCAAACCCCATTTAACGAAGTTCATGTCGTTCTTCATGTAATTACTCTGTAATAAAGCGGTGATTTCCTTCTAATTTTTACGACGACTGGTTTTTCTATCAACATGTGATCTAACGCTATCGCTTCAAAGCACCTCGGCGGTTGATCAGGGCCGTATTTGTATTTTGATGAGGCGCCGATGCACGGAAAGTCGGACTCAGTACTTGGTAGCGCTGTCACGTAACGTATAGTGTTTGGGATGGTTGTTATCGTTATTTCATGGTTTATGCGACTGATAGCACTGATCGTATCCTGGCCACTTTCTCGCTCAGTTTGATGACATGATCAGGTTATTCGTTATATTTGTGTTAGCACATCGGTAGCCTCTCATAACTTCACGTGACTAGAATTTTTTTCAGTCTGTCCGGTATTCCGGCATCGCAAAGGCGTAGCGTAGTACCGGATGGCGTGTGCCATAGCTTATTTCTGGGATGTTGCGCTACAACCTGCCAGTGTTGACAAAGGCTTGCAAGGCCAATATATGTTCATTGGAGAATTTGCAGGGCCAGGCGCTGCGTAATTGTCTTGAAGATACCCGATGCGCTACAACCGATCCAACAATTGTGCCTGCCAAGGATTATCAAGTCACAACTTACACCGTTGTCGATTGCCTGAGGCCGCACATCCACATCCCTCCCGTAACTCCGATCCCAACGCGGCCCTGCTGGCCTCTAAAGGACCTCGAGCTCCATTTTCAGGTGTCTTAGTCAATCATCTAAACAGTATTCCGTTAGGATATACGCCAGCAACGAGACTTGCATGTCTCTTGTGGTGCCTCGTCCAACTACGTGTGCACATTGCAATTCCGGCGATAAAAGAGGAGACCGACCACACAATAATAGTATTACCACAAGCAACGCTGCTAATATTAAATGAGACATACTCGGACCAATGACAGGTATATACTGATGGGCCGGTTTCGTCCCCCAGCTCATCAGTGTAGTGTCATACCGGCTGCTGCGGACACAATCAAATCTGAATGGTCGCATGAACATCTACGGTGGCAGAGTTTGCTCCTATGAGAGTTGCTCTATACAACACATCGTACAAGAGCGATCGTGCATATTGTCACGTGGTCGTGACGTTGACAAAGGCAACAGTCGGCGTCTCAAAGAAGAAACTCTTTATTTGGCTGAACTTGTGGCCGGGAGACTGAAAGTCAGAGTACAGCAATAGACACTGGCACTGATAGCGGCGAACACAGCGTCGGCCGTCGAAAAACTGATCATCGTTGGGACGCGCCGTCTTTTATACAGCACGCGTCGAACTTTCCAGACTTATCACTGGTGGTCGTGGAATAAGCTGGACGGTTCGCGTCCTGCGTGCAATCTTAACAAAACGTTCTACTATAATCGCGAAGCTTCTCGAACACTGAGGCGTGGTCTGCGCCGAGCATTGCTGACAGCCTTTGTGGGTGCAAACTGAATGCAGTAAAACTGATACAAGAAGCGCGCTTGGCAATATGAGTGGCAAGCTCGAGAAAACGACGCGATATTGTGCATCAGTGCCTACCAGGGCATACCGGTATCACTGGTACTCAGTTAGCTGACGACTCAGCTTGATCAGCCCGTGATAGTACTCGAGGGATTCCGATCCCTCTCTCAACTTTATTTCCTGACTAGGAATCTTACACATACTTTTAAGGGCGCCGCACTTTTGGGGCCTGGCTTAATTGTCGTCTATACAGTGTGTCTTGTCGCTTGGTCACGCTCACAATCAAGTGCTCAATACATGCCTCTAGCAAGGCCAGCACTGCTCAAAAGCTGGTTAAAATGAATGAACAAGGTAAAAAATAATATTATTATCAGAAACCGCTTAAGAAATAATCGCAACAATTAACTTAAAATCGCTAAGAACACTCCGGAAACCTGCGGCGGACACCCCAACCGTGCAAGAAAAAGCGCCACTGCCTCGCATAATCAGCGATTGCTCCTCCTAACGGTGCTTCACCGACGCTTCGTCGCTGCATCTGAGCGGGGAAACAACTGACGGAACTCGCTGCAGACGACGCGTATCTCAACTGCCGTAACCAACAGGAACTCGATTAAGCGCAGCAAAAAGTAGCGCGCATGTAGCACACCGAGTTTGTGAATCTTCCCAAGAAGATTATACTCGAGCCGGGGATACCGGTCATGCTTACCTCAAACACTGACGCAATCGGCGGTGTGGTAAACGAAGCAGTGGGAACTCTACGAAAGGGAATCACTGGGTGCCCGTGCTGCGCACTTCCTCAGGTTTCACAGAAGTGGGCTGCATTTAGCGCAGGATTTATAACTACACCAATCGTTGCGCAAGTTTTTCTTTATTTTTTTTTATCATCTCATCGGTTCCAAAAGTTTCTCCTACATGCACTTGATCATTCGTTAAAGATACAACTACCATCACGAATTTCCTACTCCGATGCGACGTTATTATGTCGCCCTTGGGTGGGTGTTGCATTCACAAAGGTGTACTCGTTTCGCATGGGGATGGCGGTCACCTCTACATCCGACCTCTGCAGAACCGAAGAGACAATTGAACATTCCCTCTGCAGCAGCACTCTTTATGACATCCAGCAATACCCGTTCCGAATATTACTAAACCGACTGAACTGAAGACCATTTGCTGCAGTTCAGATTCTTGGATCATGAACATGTGCATCGGTGGCGCAGCACGCAACGAAATCGATGAGGGTGGCAATTTGGGCTTGTTGGTATTGTTGCATGATAATGGCTGGAGCGCAGGCTAAAGACAAAGACACAAGAGAGACACATTCGACACACACACAGCGCTACTTTCAACAACTGTTTTAATTTCGCTGATCCTGCTGGTATACATACTCCCACGACGTCATACGTCACGTGTGCAACACTCTCACAACCATCCTAAGCACCTCATTGTGTCGGTTGCAGAGGGCTTACATAGAAACGCGCTGCAAAAAGGTTCCGAGAAGGGGGGATAGCGCGAGCTCAGACAAAAAGAAAAATTTTGCAGTCATCCCGTACATACACAAGTTTTCCCACAGAATAAAGAAGATCGCAGAAAAGTGTGACACGAATGTTGTTTTTTCAGCGCCTAATAAATTGGTGAGTTTGTGTAGGAGCACAAGACCGAACAGGACAGCAGATCACGTATGCGAAAAGAAGCACAAGAATAAGTTTGTTGAGTGTAGCGCATGTGTTGTCTACCGGATTCCACTTACTTGTGGAAAGTCTTACATAGGACAGACCGGTAGATGCATAAATGATAGGCTGCAAGAGCATAGTTACAAACTTAATAGCTTTGCTACTGATGGCTTCCTTGGCCTTCATTGCCGCAGCTGTAAATGCAAGCCAAGATTTAACGACATGGTCATCATGAGTAAAAGTAAGTGCGAGATGACGCGTTTGATAATGGAGGCAAGCAGAATTTCAACGTTTGGTGACGCGTGAGTGAGTAGTCCATCAGTGCTGTTGTTAGATAAAGAACTCGAGTACATGTGCTCGAGATGAAATGTTGTTAAGTTACCATGATAAAAGCGCGTGCGCGTTATGAATGATATTGCATGTGCATGTCGATGATGTATGCGTGTAGTTTATTTTATGGTTGTGAGAGTGTTGCACACGTGACGGATGACGTCGTGGGAGTATGTATACCAGCAGGATCAGCGAAATTAAAACAGTTGTTGAAAGTAGCGCTGTGTGTGTGTCGGATGTGTCTCTCTTGTGTCCTTGTCTTTAGCCTGCGCTCCAGCCATTATCACGCAACGAAGACATTCCTGAAGTACTTAAGGTCGACACGTCTTTGCGACCGCCTGTACACGTGATGTGCTCTTTCTCGTGTACGCGTGATTCCCTCTATCTCCCTCTTGCATTCTGTTTCTATTTTCATTACTTTACCCCCCTTTCCCTGTGCGGGGTAGCAAACCGGACGTGTGTCTGGTTAAACTCTCTGCCTTTCCTTGAGTCTCTCTATCTCTCCCTTCTGCTTTTATACACGTGTTCTTACCATTTTGGCTAGCGAGCATTCTGTTGCATCATCTTTTTTTCATATTTCTGTTGGTTACAAACTGACGCCAAGTTAAAAGTGTTGTCTTTTTCTTGTTGGTCTTTATTTTGTTTGTTTAAGGTAACAGCTGTGGTGCACGAAAATTACACGTAACACATATCTCATTTTTACTTATTTCGAAAAGTACGGTTCCAACCTATTCCTGCTGTGACTTTCGTTCGTAATATGTGCTTGGGATCCAGAGTAATGGAGCATTTAGTGACTCTATATGCACTACGGCACATAGAGTCAACCAGAGTCCTAGGGCTACGACAATCAATCCAGGCATTTTTCATGCGGAAAAATCAAAACTCTTTATTTACAGTTTATTTACAGCGTGGTTTTTGAGCCTCTGGTGCTTTTGCAGACCATACCAAGCTGAAGATCTCTTGTACTTCAGTCCTTCCGGTGGCTTACAGCTTCATTTCGGCACCTGTAGAAGGGTGGCAAATTACGCGAATATAGAAGCTGCCCTTCAGCTTTGTTTATTGCCACATTAGTTAACAGAACTAAATTTTTGCCTGCAGGTAAGCTATGTAAGTTACATACTGTTCTGATAGTCCGTCGAAGTATTGTAACCACTGTTTGCATTACCTAAGTTATGTAAGCGCATGATATGGTCGTTAAAGCATGGAGTGCCTAAGCATAAAGTACATTCGAGGCAGGTATAATCAGTAACACAGTCAGTACAACTACTGAGCGTTGCTTCTGGAACTGTTTATCGGCCTTCGGCTTGTTCGGTTCTTGCCCCACTATTTTACAGGCTCTTGCGCATTCACTCTCACACTGCTTGAAGCAACCATTGTTTCTACTCTCCGGAACTGCTGCCTATTTATCAATGGTGTTAAATTGAAGGTCATGTATATTTTTTGCTTATTGATGAGGCCGTTATAAATGGCTGTGGTTGCCACTCTGTAACAACGCAAGGAAAACATGTGTCAAGACGCATACTAGTAACTTACTAGTTAATGTCAGTGATATCCGTGACCGTATCCTCCCTTGAGGAAGAATACGCCTCCGTGTCCTCCACCGTATCCTCCTCCGTAGCCGTGGTGGGCCTGACCAAACAGGGTACCTCCATGATGAAGCTTGTGCACGTGATGCACGGTCTTGACGAGGAAGCTAGGACCTGGAACTGTCTTGTGGTAGCCGTGACCACCGCCATGGCCGAAGCTGATTCCGTGACCGTAGAAACCGGCCAAGGTGACACCCAGAAGGGCGCAAAGAACAGCGACGACGACCTGCGAACGTCAATGTGAGATATCATACAGAATGACCTATGCTGCGCTTCTGGATCTCTTTATTCAGTGGCCAGCAGGACGTTGCGATCCGGTTAGCGAATTTGAGCTGCGCGAATGATGCAAGTACGTAATTATCAGCATCATCAAGACGCATGAATTGCCACTGCCTCCCACAAGTCCTTGCGTTGAACAAAATATGCATGCCGTTCAATGAACCGTCACGAAATATTTGCCTCAGCAAAAAGGAGGTTTGTGCAGCTTTCATTTGTTGCGCACTAAATGACGGCAGGGAAAAGTTTGAACGAGACGTTCCCTTCGAGTGCACCAAGTAGCAGCACATATTTCTTTGACATAAAAATACGGAAGAGTGAAAAAAGCCGGGACAAGCAAGACATATGCATCTGCTCCGCTTACATCCTTGTTCTCCTTTCTTCCTATCTTTCCTTCGTCACCTTAAACGCTGCGATGTTTTCTCTCCGTTTATGCATTTAAGGAACCGCATCTGCTTTTTGACTTGCTTTTGACTGCTTTTGACTTTTGGGATAGTAAACAAAAGTATAGCGTCCAGTATTAAATTTCGATGATCCCTCTTGCTCGTCCAGTTAAAAACGATATCAGAAGTGAAAGCTCGCTACTTTTCTAAAATGATGATGACATCATCTTCGGGGTTGGTCAAACTCCACTCAGATGATGCCAACCTCGGTGACATGCCCGTATACGGAAAATTTACCTCGTGTCGACTAGTTCGAGGAAAATATTTTGATTTATGATCAAATGAACTTCCAAGACTCGAATCAAAGTCGGGTTCTCGAAGCAATCAGCAATATCTATACTTACTGTTGCATTTTTGTTAACCCTAAGTCGTGGTAATCAAGCATTGAGGTTCCCTTTAGTAATTAGCGTTTTGAAGGTACAAAAGCGAAGGCATTCGGATACCTCTGCATGCGGCTCACTCACGAAGAAACTACAGGAACTTTGCACACATCTAGGGCAAAAACTTAGGCGGTCATTGCCCACCAGGTCAACGGTGCCGATAACGCTTCTTTACACGTGCTTCATACATTAGATCTCCTATTGCGAAAAGGAAAGCAAAAATATTCAGAAGGCTGACTGCTAGGGGATAGATAAATAGTTCTGAGTAAATCTCTGGAGTCCCCAGTAGTGTCAATTTCTGATCGCTGTTTTCTTTCTTTTAGTCTTTTAGTTTAATCTGAACAATGCCTATTGCTGTCCTATTCTGCAATCTTTTTGGACGCTTGTTTAGGACAAGATCAGTCACGTGAGTAATACTGTGCTGTCCTTTTTTTTGGATTGGCAGCACTGGGCCGTTCTGGTGCATTCTCGTTTACTCAAAAGCCGTCATGTCACCAAGTCAAAAAACATGCCTATCTATCGTAGTTTACGCAGCCAATACCCAGATATGCGAATATCCTATGATCAAAAGAAACTGCCTTCATTTATGAGATGGCGGATTCTTTTGATAGTGTTGCGGACTCGTATAAGAATGAAGCAATATAATAAAAATTTACTTGAAATTCTAGGCCTTAAAATTTGTCGAGGTAAAGCTGCCGAATAAGTACCTTTACATCGGCTCAATGGTAAAAACGTTGCTTCCGCTATTTTTCCATATTAAGTCAGCGTACAGCGCGACTAACCTATATGTACCCGTTCGAGTGCGAGTCGTGCTGCGGCCAGCACCCCTCTACGGAAACAAGGCGTCTGTACGTGCGTCAGGTACCTACCAGAGCCCGCATAGTCCAAAGTGCTCGACGAGCTTGAAGCGAGTGATGGTTTCGGCGTGCTCAGTGCAGGCCTTATATACTGCTAGAAAAAGGAAGATTTACACACAAGGACTCTAGTGGCGGCCCTCAAACAGTTGAGTTGAGAGGAGGAAACACCCTCGGACGTTGAGCTGGTCACCCAATGGTAACACAGCCTTTCCTATGCATCGCACCCGCCATTCTTTGATAGCTGTTTTTGCTATAGCTATATTCCCAGTCCTTTATTTGGGTAGGTCTTTTTTTTTCTTCTGCTATTTTCATTTCGGCCTCTCGCCCGAATCCGCCCATACTCTTCATCTCAGTAACGAGTGTAGCATGCAACGCTGTCAGGAGGAAGAGGAGGAGGCTGCGGCGACTGTCTCGTGCTCGTGTTCATATCGGAGGCGAGAGAAACTGCGCACCCCTTCCCAAAAATAGGATCCATACACTCTAGTCGACGTACGCTCGGCGAGTGGTTAGAGGAGAAAGCGCAACACGTCAGTGGCTGAAAGCGCTCGCCCGGATAAACAATAAAGACAAGGCCGGGGCGACCACACCTGGAATGGATCAGATACAGCGGTCAGCAGCAGCAGCAGCCGAAACCAAAATACCACGCCTTTACAGTTGCGTTTCTCACGCCTCTCAAAAAAGAAACCAGCGGCGTTAGCGACGGGGCTCCCGCCGCCGCTTTCCTGTCTCGCTGCGTACAGGAAAGGCTGGTGCGGCCCGCGGGCGAGACGTGTGACCATCGCGGGCGCGTTTAGCGCAGCAGCTCTCGGCGTCCGCTTCATCGGAGCTTTCGCCGCTCGGATTGTCGGCGAGCCCCGAAATACACGCGCGGCCGTCATACGGAAGGCGCCGAGCGGCCCGGGTGAGGGAGTGGCTCGAGCGCACGCGTGCATACACAGCGAAGCCGGGCGCACGCACCGACCAAATAATTACCCACAACGGCGAGGACCCATTCTTAGCTTGAAGTTCAGGACATCGTCGATGCTTAGTTGCAGTTATTTTATTTTCTTCGGTATTCCTGTCTATCGAACACAGACTCGTCGATTCGTTCTTTTTGTGTGTATTTCTTTTTATTTTGTCTTTCCACGGAAGAATTGAATGGCTGAAAGGGAGAGTAGGAGGGCTTTGGGATTCGAGATCGCAAGAAAACATGGCATCGTTAGCTTCAATCGCAAGCGGCCCTGCCTCTCGAGCCCATCGACTTTCTACGGATGATGATTTTCTGCCTGAGGTAAGAATGTAATTTGATGTATGTTCTAGTTTCGGCTGCTGCAGTAATAATAGGGGCATCCAATTATTGTTATTGCACATATTACTGCCAATTCTCTCAACAATGTAACTCCACTCAGATATCGTAACCGCCGTAGAGACGTAAGAAACTCGAATTTTTGTCCACGGGTATTATTGTGCACCTCCACGTCAGACTGTATTTCTGATGAGCAAAGCATAGATCACCGTGTTTTTGTGCCCATTGTGGCCCTTAAGGAGTTGTTATTTAGCAATTGAAGATATTCTAAGCCTTAGTACCGTATGCGTATAAGAATGCTTCTGCTGGACATGCCTTTGTCGACTTAATTCTGCACTACCGGCGCCATTTCAAGACATCCAATTTATTTCTTTTTTACATTTAAATTTATTGTTCATTTTATGAGGTACGAAGAGCGCAGGCGAACACAATTTTTCATTCCAGTCTGAAATTGTTAAGCTATCTAGTTGCTAATTTTTTTTTTGTTACTCTCTAGAAGTTCCGTAAAGTGCGCAATGGTGTTGTGAACGAACGTAAATTCAGGTTGTTAAAGTTATGAAGCTGAAGACTTGCTATTCAAGGCCATAGAATTAGAGACGACTCCTAAATGACATAATTAGCGCTAATCTCGTTGTTTGTAATTGTTTTCACAAATTTTACATCCAAAAATAAAAAGAAATTCTGTTAATTCTCATCATTATCCTGCCATATCATCACGCGCTCAAAAGAGGGAATACTGGGTATAGAGTCCATCTCCATCCATCTAAACCCCTTATGAAATGGGCGCAGGAAATTTACACTAGGCAGTCCGGGCTACTTGCAAGTACTTGCATGTACAGCTATACAATATCGAGTCCACTTTAATTTCCTGGAACTGAAAATTAAAAAAAAAAACGTGGCTGATTCCTCCGTCATAGGAATCGGTATAACACGAAAGTGAAGTGTCTTCACAAAAGTAGTACTTATTGTGTAGGGATTATGAGAGTTTGCACTAAGACTATTGGTGTTTGGCAGAAATTTGGCAGCCAACGTGGATGCACCCACGTTGACGCCTAGTGGCACATTTCCATCGCGACGACGAACACCCATTATCATGATTTAGCCGTTGTGGTAGTTGAACTTTTTCACCTATACCTGGACACAGCGTATCATGAATCGCACGCTAAGATGACATCAACAAGCACGTAATAAACACTGGTACTGTGCACTTCTTCAAAGCATCGTCAATTCAGGAGAGAAACGGCACGGCGTGCGCTCCCGAGTGATGCGGTAAACTACGCCTGTACTCACGCATACACTACCACACTGAGCTTCAGCAACGCGGGAAGCGGATGTTCGTAGCTTGAGCCGCGAACGCGCGCAGGCGTTCCACGTCCCCCCTGGCCGGCGTCTCGCTCCACCAAGGCACCACATTCACCCGTCGATATTTTTGCCTTTCTCCACCGCTTAAGCAGCAGTTTTATTATTCGGTGCTGTCGCACTCGAAGTAGTCGGCGGCGAAACACCGTTGGTGCATGTGGAAGCTGCACTACTCCGACAACGAGCCGTCACACGCAAACACGAAGCGAAAAGTAAAGAACATAACTAGAGTGACACATAACTGCGTCTAGGGCGACTCCTCTATGCTAGCGCGGTCAATGTTTGTTGCTGCTATCAAGACGCTTTAACCATGACCTCCGAGATTGCGCGCCGGCGCACAATTTCAGACGCCATGCTATGTGCGTCGTCGACGAATCGTTCTCTCTCGGTGCTAGTAAGTGTCGTGCAGCATTACTTCTCTTCATCGCTCACAGACGGCGGCACCGCCCCGCTCCTCCAACAGAGAGCACCGAGCGAGAGAGAATGTGTGAGAGATATAAGGCGTGTTTGTAGCGCGGCACTCATCTCCTTCGATAGCTTAGTCGGTAGAGCGTCGGGCGCCTACCGTCGTGGCCGCTGAGTCAGAGGTTCGATTCCGGGCGGGGGAACATTTTTCTAGGAGTTTTTTTCTTTCTCAATTCGTGGCGTCCATTTAATCAACGTCATATCCGTGACGGAAATACGTCACTGAAGTCTCGGTGGACCCCGGCATAAAACACTTTCGTGTTAAAATTAGCCCAACTTGCACTAAGTCGCGCAAGGCTGGGCCAAAGCTGAGGTAGTGGGCACCCAGCCGGTCCTGACAAGGCTAGGCTTTAACCTTCTCACCGGTCTTTTTACTACCCCTTGCTATACTACAGTAGACCTAACTATGCTTGCTCTTTTTGTATCTTTTTTTTAGTCTGTGTCTTTATGTCTCTTTCTCTCTACGTCTGCTTGTTTCTCTATCTTTGTATATCTTTCTGTCTTTCTTCCCTCTCTTTCTCTCTTGTTTTCTCTTTCTTTCAATGTATTTTTTTTTCTTACGCTGTCTCTGAAGTCGCTCTCTCGCCTTCATTTTTTTTTTCAGTCTTTCTTCCCTTTCTTATTATTTCTCTCTTTCTCTTTCTGTCCGCAACATACGCAAACATCCAGCATAACAGCTCTGCTGTGACGCGTATGTGCCATAGAAATTGAGGGAATCCCACGACTCACCACGCTGGTCCACTAAAAATTAACAAGGGAACACACCGGTGGCTAACCCCGATTAAGGGCTGCACGTTGCAGCTTCTCTTGTTAACCATCTGTACTCAGTGCTTTGGCTGTGACTGAGTGTGGGCCGGTTCATGATGATGGTCATTTTCTATCTACGACACACGGCAAAACCTCGACCATAACAGCGCTGGTGTAAAACGGTGGCCGGATATATCGAGCGCCGCAAAGCAACTATTCAGGGCACACGTTCGCTACGCTCCTCGTCGGTATACCGCTGTGTTATTCCTTCCGTAACACAGCTGGACGATAACCCTAACACAGTTGGACGATAACAGTACCAACGTTTACTTATGGCAGCGTGTTCGAACGCCATATGGGCGTCACCTAGCGCGAATTAAGTATAGTCACCGGATTGTTAATTTTCTTTTTTTGTTGTGGATAAAAAAGCCGCGTACTACTAATAAAACTGTCTGAATTCGTTGTGCAACTTTTTTACTTATAGGTTGGCAAATCAATATATGAAATTATTGATTGCTCGAAATGTTTTTTTTAATGTTAGAAAAGGCACGGAGTTTAACTTGATGTTATCACTGCTTGTCTTCAGGCACATATGCGCTCTTTTTGTGAAATGTGTTTTTTCCTCAAGCTATAGGCTAAACACACATGACAAACATGAGGCGCACTCTGTAACAATTCTTTCCATTTTGCCAGTCTTGTTTTTTTTTTCTTCGATGTTCTATACTTCGGTGAGTACTGGCTCTTGCAAGTATTAGGCACTGCGTTGGCACCAAAAGGATAAGAAATGAGTACAATGCATGGTAAAAACGTTTGCGTGGAACATTGCCTCCATGATTCCATTTATAATAATAATATCTGGGGTTTAACGTCCCAAAACCACGATATGATTATGAGAGACGCCGTAGTGGAGGGCTCCGGAAATTTCGACCATCTGGTGTTCTTTAACGTGCACTGACATCGCACAGTACACGGGCCTCTACCATTTCGCCTCCATCGAAATCATGATTCCATTTGTTGGCACACATTGACCATTAGGTATATGCGAAAGTTCGGGAGTAAACTTCGTCAAGAATAACCCGACGTCGTTGCTGCTAGGGCGCCTGCAAATATGAGCGTCTGTGCACGGAAACTAACGTTCTATGAGTAAATTGTTGGCTACACTGACCTGAGTGAACTGGTGTGTAAATGCTCAAGCTAAAGCTCCCTACTTTGGCCATCTCACTCTCCGAGTCCCCCTAAATCAAACACGCCAAGCAATACAGATTGGTGGAGTAACTGACCTGCTCATAAACAATTCAGGCGCTTGCGTTCAGATACACTGCCTTCAAGACCATGATATGAACCCCCACATTGTGGCCAACCAGCAGGCACACAAGCACTGGATCATTGTTCTCCCTTGCTAGTGTCTGTGCCATTTCTTAAAATTCTCATTTGATGATTCTTTGCTGAAAAGTCAAAGGTTTTTTTATTCTCCCTCTGTTCCAGTCGTATTAATTTATTGATTAAACAGATAAGTGATTTGTCTTTCTTGGTTCTTTAACTATAGTGAGTTGAAGTTATAGTAGCTATATCTTCTCATAGCCAGCCCCCAAGTTTGCCTGGAGACTTGCGGGCTAACTACCCAACCCCAGAGTACTGGGGTCATCATAGCAATACTATAGTTTCGGCGACCGTCTTAAATGACCTCCAGCCTCACCTATGTCACCGATTCATGCAAAAAGTCTTGTGCGTTTGAGGCTTCCGAAATGTTTGGGGCTTCACGTCCCCGATATTGTATAGGTAACTTTCTTGCGCTTTGTTCTGAGCACAGAAAAAAAAATGTGTTATAGGGGGTAAAATAAAATTCTATTCTTTTTTAAGATTCTGTGAGTTGTTTTTATGCGGCGGATTCTTTGCCGATGTGTCCACTGACTTCGTCTGGCCTGTTTGTGTGGGATGACGACGATGACCCATCTCACCATCCCACACAAACGTACTGTGTTTTCATCCCGTTTTTTCATAGTGCAAGAAGTGTGTCAAATTTGCCACGATGTCTTTATTCGGGCGTTACTAGTAAAAGTCCCTCCAAAAGACGTAGTTTTATAGCGACCACCATTTCCGTATATAGTAGGCGTGTGAGAATATTCGAAATATTTGAATACCGAATCGAATAGCGTTCTATTCGATTCGGTACTCGAATCGAATAGTGCATATTCGAAATACCGAATATTTTTCGAATAAGCCCCGATGAAGAAACTTCAAAGTAACGAAACGCGTTAGAGCAGAGAGGGGTAACGTTTCTTATTTTGCTCATCGAATTAACAAGATGCATGCAGCCAAATATTTTACGGGACTATCGACGATATATTGACCACAGTATGAAGGCAATTTTGCTTCAAACTCTGGTGTCACCGAAGCGATACAGTCATCAGTGCACTGCCTTCATCGTGACATTCATGATGATGTTGACTTATGACTTTATGACTATTGTTTAATATTTATCTTTCACTTTTATTTAAAATCTGTTGACAAAGTGCCACGTAGAATACTGTAGGAAAGAAGTGTAAATTTACGGGCTTGTTTGCTTTGTTAGACACAATATTAATGAGAACTAACAGACAATGATGGTGTAGTCATTGCTGATACTGTAGTCACTGCTGTATTTAAACCCGTAGTTACAAAATATTTCTAAGGCTCTAGTTGCTGTTGTGTACGAGCTTGCGTCAGTTTACATAAAGTTGGTATTTTTTGTCAGTTAAAAGTAATTGCAAGGTTCATTTGTTATAGCTTGTGAATATTTCTTTCAACTAAAATGTAGTGGAATTCTTGAGCTGTTGAGAAAATGGTTACATGACCTTTTTAAGGTCGCTTTGAAAATGGTTGCCTTGCTGTTCGGAAACTACTGGAATAGTACTCGATTTGGTTTGGTCACTATTCGTATACGATTCGGTTCTAAAGCTCGCTATTCACACACCCCTAGTATATACGTTCAAAATAAACCCGACGTAATTTTTCATTTCACGTAGAACTATTGTTATTTTCTTTTTATTTTTTTTGTTGAGAAGCAGTAAATAAACATCATGCAAACTAAATAAGCAAGTATGAAGGTCACAGAGCACTGGTTCTGGCCTTGTGATTGTCTACAGTTTCCACGAGGAATTGGATAAAGAATAGGCAAGTGAGAAACAGTAAAAAATGACAGGAACTCATAGACCCATAAGCGTATTTAAATAACCTTCAGCAAAAATACTGCTCGGACGGCTGTTCTGGCGCTTTATGCTGTCTATTGGTTGTTTGTATGATGTGTCACTGTGATGTGCTGCTGTGACCGCCATATCTCACTGTCATGTCGGCCGTTATGCACCGGACCCGTATAATGCAAACGAAGGCGTCTCACATGATGCCAGCTGTTGAAAGAAAGTTTGACATCTGTCGCCATGGTAGTGTGTGGTGGCACTGGCTAACAGTCCCGGGACCACAAATGGTACACATACTTAAATATACCTTGAAAAAGCATAGCGAGAAATGACCGCCGTGGTAATTTAGCTTTTTTTTTATACACTCCACGTGTAATACCGAAGAACTGGGCTTGGCTTCCACCTGCAGCACTTTTTTGTTTCGCCTACGACCATTTTCATCGAAGTTATTATTTCTACGTTTCAAATAATACACCTTCACCTCCACGAACTTACTTGCTACAGATCGGTGGTCAATATGAATTACTCAATGGGTGACTAAATGCCTCTTGGCCCGAAGTGTTCGTAACGAAGAATGGAGCCCCTGGTTTCTGCTAATTATTTTCACTGAAAAACTACAACAGCGATTGAGCACCAAATAGCGTTCTGATGACGTAGGTTTTTTGCAGTCACTGCAATTTTTTTCTAGTGGGTCTACAAATGTTTTAGTTAAGTGCAGTGACATCTGAATCCTGCTGCTTAGCTCTCGGAGGAAGTCTTGCAGTATTTCAGAAAACCGGGAATGTGGAAATTAATTATATGATCGCACGGGAAACGACGTGACCCGCTTATGTGTAATTGTGCAGATTTCGTCTCTAATTATCAATGCAGTAAGTGACAATAAATCAATAGAGATAAAATATCTTTATTTCAAACAACCAATAAATAATCACAGCGTCACCATTCGTTTCGCTATTTGCCTCATCCGTACGGGGTAACATTCAGAACCAGTCATCGCCAGGAATCAGATGGTCAGAGGAGCCTAGAAAAGAAAATATGGACTCTGATATCGCAGATGAGCACATTGATCACAGTTTGTATTCACCGAACATCTTTTGGTGAGCGCTGTCCGTAGACGAACCGCGGGCACGGCGATTGTATCCGTACCGTGTTGATCCCCAATAAGAGTGCAGCGCGTCTGAACGTTGGCCAGACGGAAAGCTGTCGTGGGCCATCTTAACCTTCCTCAAAACTTACTTCGATCTTTGTAATGCAACCGGAAAGTTGTACCTCTTGTAAGTTTCGCATATTTCCCAGTAAAGTTTTCCCAGTAAAATTTTTAGCGTAAGAATGCTGTAGTTGGCTGTATAACGATTTCAAATAAATGAACTTGCACTTTCACTGTTGCACAGTTCGTACAGAAAACGTAAAGAAAAAGAAAGCGCTTTCTTGTATGCGATTTCGCCTCTATTTTTTTTTTTTTGTCGTAAAACTAGGGGTGTGCGAATATTCGAATTTCGAATTCGAATCGAATGATACCTTATCGGATTATTCGATTCGACTTTCGAATAGCTAGTATTCGAAGTTTCGAATAATTCGAAAGGACGAATATCTAAAATGCGAAAAAGGCCAATGCTGCAAGTTGGTCAGGGTGGGGTGGCTCAAATTAACACTAACGTCGTTGCAATAAGCCTTTCGTTCAAACTTTCACCGATACACTGGTTCGAGAGCGAGCGCATGTTTATTTTTAAAGGAGATTGAGCCACTTGCGCCCGCAAAAGAAAATCATGAGAAAACGTTCAAGTCCTTCACAATTTCGCTTCCGAGACGAAGGCGTGAACTTCTTGCGTAGTTGGGTCGCGCATGCCGCAAGCGCCGTAAAACGTCCCGAATTTGGCCGGCGAGACCGTTGGTGATTGGCTTCGCATGTAAAAATTTGTACACGCTGCGCAGTTCACTGCCGCACCGCACCACTCACCCAAAAACTCCCATCGTTGCGGCGCGTAGTTAAAACGCTGTTGTGAACGGGCACCCGAAGATTTTTCGGCCCGGAGCACTCATGACGTTGAAGCTCAACATTACCGTTGTTCTTGTTCAGTTTTCAATAAAATCGTCTGTATTCGAAATTCGATTCGATATTCGAGATTTTTGGCCACTATTCGGCACTATTCGATTCGAATTCGATTCGAGATGAAATTTCACTATTCGCACACCCCTACGTAAAACCTACACGATACGTCTCGTTGTACTGCAATACTGCGGAGGGAACGCCATCGTGGCCGCATTCGCGCATGCCCACAGAAAAATACTGCGTTTCAATTGTTGATAAGAATAGAAACCAGCCTATTGCTAACGCTTGACATGTCACTACCCACGGCGACTCGCCGATAGCAAACAACCCTTATGAACAATACCATTTATAAACCGGACCCTTAACCCTTGAACTGTGACCTACATCTTCTGGAATAGCAAGATTTCATTGACTGATGTCAGATTTTTTGTTAACGTCTGCGTTTCATAGTCATGACACCGCGAACACACATGCGCTATCTGCTGCATGTTAAATTGTACCCGCCGCAGTGTCATCAGCTTTGATGCCTAGTGCCAGTGCATTGCGTTCTACTATGCTATTGTAGGAATTTCTACACTAGAAAAACGACTGAATAATCAGTGAAGTTTTGTGTATCCAGTTTTCATCCTAAATAATACTTAACTGCAGTCCGCGACAAATTCAGGCGCACATAAAGAGAGTTGCTAAGGTGTTTTAGAGTAGCTTCCAATGTCTTACCCATCATTTTTCTTATATTTTTCCTTCAATAATCGCCATTGGTCATCCTTTCAGCAAGCCGGGTCCAGAACCGATTCCTGTGTGAGCGGCAATCGGAATACCTGGGTGGATTTTCTTGACTTTATTTTCTTTTCTCACAAGATATGCCGGACCGGTAAGAGTCTTCACGTAGCCAAACGTGCCGGGTCCGCCGAAGTAAGTTTCTCCCAGTGGAAATCCTAGCCCACCACCGAAGCCTCCACCACCAAGTCCTGGCCCGAAGCCTCCTCCAAAGCCTCCTCCAAAGCCTCCTCCGAAGCCTCCTCCGAAGCCTCCACCGTAGCCACCTCCGTAACCACCTCCATAACCTCCCCCGTAGCCTCCTCCAAATCCAAGTGCATTTCCACCTCCAGGGCCAAACCCGAAACCACCTCCGCCGAATCCTGGCCCGTAGCCGTAACCAGGTCCAAATCCTCCCGTGAAAACAGTGCTGAATAATGAGCAAACGAAAGCAGCGCTGATCTGCGAAATTGAAAAGAGAAGGCATAAAAAGTTTCTCTCGGTACCTGTCAAACTAATGGATAATGTGAGCCTAAAATTGGTCACAATGCACCTTCCCTGTTTCCTCCTGTCTTTCGAGTTCTTAGAGGGGCCTACGACTCTATAACGAAGCGCAGCGTCTTATGAGATGGTTCGGTTTGTCTGACTCCCTGCCACGCGTCGACAATTGTCTGAATAGGCTTGAGGTGATACTTACTATATATGCAACCTGTTCATCATTACTATTCTCTGGCTCGATAGCCTGAGATCAAAGTGCAGTATGTCTTTAGTATGAGGGCAAATTTTATTGAGTGGCCTCAAGTTGAAGCAGGCTTACAGAAATGAACCTGAAGCAATTCGTGCAGTGTACTTGTTAGTAATGCTTCATTTTACGAGGTGTTAAAACTAGTCGGGTGTATTGTGAATGTATATGTAATGTTAGCCTGAGTTCATTGGCTAAAAAACATCAAGATACTTTCAAAATGCGTAGGCAAATGACTTTTTTTTTTTGACTGTCGGTCTGCTTTGTCTCTTTCATTTACATTTTCACTTCCATTTCTAGTTTCGAGAATCTAGCTCAAATTTTTCACATGAAACCATGATAATTTAGGAACTCTTCATTTAATCGAACATTGAAAAATTAGACGGAATACAGAAAAAAGATCGAAGATTCATTTGCAACTCATATTATTGCAGGTCTATTAGCGAATCAATAAAAAGGTAATTTTCCACCAGTTTTTAATGGAAGCTGTGTTTGTAGACTTAAGATCTTTCATAACTTGGTAAATGGTTATTACAAAACTAACACATCGTATATCTTGTCTTCATCTGCAAGTTAGGCAAGTAGAAGCCGACATTCGCAAACAATTACACCTTTACTCCAAAGAGTGAATTCCTTTAAATATTCCCTCTTTCATCGCAAAATAAACTATTTGAATAAACTCCCTATCGAATCTGTGACCCAAAAATTTTTGGTATCCTTTGAGGAGCATTTCATTTGAAGTGTCCTGTATCCTGTTAACACTTCCTCGCTAATATATATATATATATATATATATATATATATATATATATATATATATATATATATATATATATATATATATATATATATATATATATATATATATCTTCCTTTTTTCCCCATACGTACCTTCCTTATGTAAATGTACCACTTTACAATGGCCTAACTTAGAATGTGGTATAAAGGACTAAATAAATAAATAACCAAATAAATCCATAAATTGTCGTTTAATCCTTGTACACCACAGAAGAATGAACGTCTAAGCACGCCACAACAACTTATCAATTGAATTGATTATTAAAACAGTAGTTAAGGTTCTAACCGCTTTAAATTCGTCTTAGTAAAACCAGAGTGGCAGTTTGGACACTTTTGTTTGCTATCGTAGAATAAAAATATGTTGCCGCAAGGATATGCACTCTTAAAAAAAAGGCGTTATAGAGTTAGCAACTACAGCATTTACTATGACATGTCAACACGTGTCGCAAGGTTTTACTGTTATAGATACATGTGAGACGCAGTAAACGCAGTCACTAATACTGAGCATGACAGGGTTGGTAGTTACTACTTGCGATTGTGGCGGCTTGTAAGCGTTACTGCCGCTACTGTCCGTAGTATGTTATGCTGTAAATCTTAGATTTTATGGAAAAGTTAGGCAAACTACATTTTTTCTTAATTATGCTAGAATAACTGTTTCGTGCTTCTTCATGACACACGTATATGCAAGCAGTATGGCATGAGAATTTCGATTCAAAACAACGATTCAATGTCTAAGTTCATGGCTGCCAAAAGGTACAACGTGTGCTATCCCAAATTAAGGCTACATACAGTGTGTTTCAAGAAATGTGTCCGAAAATCCTCAAGGGCAAAGGAAAATCTATATTTGCTTGCTGCCTCCATATTTACCTTTCTTAATCGGCGGACATCTTAAGATGACTAGAGACATCAATAACGGCAGTAATAAAATAAATTAAAGTGATTATCTTTAATTAATACATACAGGCGCCAGTGTCAGACGGGAGCATTGCAGCATTTCCTGAAAAACGCCCGTTACCGTTTTGAAATTACCAAAAAGCGACCACTGGTTATTTTTACGGAGTAATGAAATGCGACCAATTTCGGCGGCAAAACCGAGACCGAAACCAGACGAGCGCAACTGCCGCACTTCTCAGATACATCCGGGCCAAGTGAGCGTCGTTAGATCAACCGTGGATCTACTTCGCGTCGTGTGTGAGCGTACTGCCCTTGTAATTATAGCACGCACAGCGTACGTAGCGGAACAAATGCAGAAGAACTGACATTACTATAATAATTTGAAGAAAAGATCGTTGCGCAAAAAGCAACAGGGACGACACAACAACACAAAACTGGCGCTCTAGTGTCGACCTTGTTCTTTTCGTGGTACTGCTTTTTAAATCGGAAGCATTTCTTAGCGAACCAAAGCAACTTTCACCGATTCTATCTATCTATCTATCTATCTATCTATCTATCTATCTATCTATCTATCTATCTATCTATCTATCTATCTATCTATCTATCTATCTATCTATCTATCCGAATACGTCTTGACACTGTCGTGGTTCTCTTCCTAATTTGGTATATGCCAAAATTGGCACAGGAGGACGTGAGCGTATGACGAACACAATTCGCAAACCATGACTTGAATAACGCGAGTTCCCTGTCGCGAACGTCATGAAACCTTTTTCACCAGTCACGTGTGGCACATACCCGCATACCGCGGCCCTTGGTATGACGGTATGCGCCACAGGTGACTCAGTCTATACCAACCCAAACTCTGAAAATATTAACGCGACAGTGTGAAAGCGCCCGTGTGACAGAAAATGTGGTGCCGGCGTTTGCGGCGTTGTGGATGGGTGAAATATCCAGATAGAAGCAAAGAATAAAATTCACAGCTCAAGCCGGAGTTCAACCCAGGCATTCTGCATGTCAGTCAAGTAGTTTACCAAAAAAGCCACGCCAGTGCTTCAAACTGATTCGAAAAATAACCCTATACAAGCGTCATGTTAAGACAACACCAATTGGGGTGGCCGTGTTGGTTATCTGCTTTTATATCATGGTAACAAACATTACATAGGTATATGTTACTGCTCAAGCTGTAGTCAAGCGTGGCGCGAATACTCCTACAGCCGTTACGTATGATATGTACATCATCGCTTCGTAACGCGCACTTCGAGGCGATGAAAGTGACGTCTGTGCTCTAACGTACGTGCCGACATTACGTCGGACCTTTACACGCCAGTGTACTCGGCGTGCCTGGTAAGAACTTGATATATGCACAACTACTCAATTTACACGAAGGCGTTGGACCATTAGCGAAGTCTATGCCTATGCGAGCGAAAAATCTGGCATAGGCTGCTTTTGCCGGACGGCTTCGCATAAATTGATTCCCGCAGTGCGTGAGATCTTCAAAAGTCATGAAGCAACCCGCCCAACAGAAGGTTTTACTGAACGTCTATAATTGATTTAGGGAAGAGTGACGTCATTCTGGTAGTCTTCTACTTCACTCATCGACGCTTCGGTTTCGGTTTCGGCTGTTAACTTGCTTGAATTTCGGCACTCCGTATTAATTACCTGAGGCAGCTTTTTTTGAAAATCTCCAAGTGACAATGGGCTTTTGGTAGGAAGGACTTCAATTCTCCCATTTGGCTCTCCCACGCATCTCCTCTAATTAAACAGTTAATTATTTTATTTTCTGCGACTAATGCTGCAGTGAAAGTATATAGTCATCTTAAAATGTCTGCCGCTATACGTGAAAAGTAATTATGAAGGCAGCGAGCTAATATCTCATTTCCGTTACTATTGAGTATATTCGTACACATTTCTTGAAACACCATGTATCGTCTTTAAGCTGCTCTTTTATTTTCGTCCACTTTAATTCCTTTACATTTATACCATAATTGCTACAATACTGTGAAAAGACTACAAGTAACGTCCCCTACGCCTCCCTTGGCCTGACTGTCTGTTGGTTTTCATTAAAGTGGTATCCAACAAAGAAAAATTAGGCAGATCCCAAGTACCATGGCAATCGATTTTATGCGAAGCATGCGGAGGTAAGGTGACTGGGTTATAATTCTTTTATTTAGCGAAACGTTTTGAAATTACGCTAAAGATATGTACAAATGTTGCACACACTGACATGTTGAACAGTCGCATATGTTTCATATAACCAGTTGTTTACAGTTGCGTAACGATGCCAACAGAAACATGGGTATTGCCAACACCAAAAGACGTAAGCTGATACGTAGAGCTTGTGCTTGCGAGGATGGTAGCCCTGGATAGGGCTGCGTAAACCAATTACAGTGGATGGCGCTTAAGTATACAATTGACGTTAACCCGACATGACTCCTTTATCATAGGAGCACTCATGTAATGTTTTTAAAATTAGATAGCCAGCACTGCAACCACAATTGGCGTTTCACCAACATTACGCCTGCATAGGGTCTTTTTCCAAAGCAGTTTCGAGACCTGATGTGGCTCTGTGGTAGAATACTTGGTGGCCACGCAGAATGCTTGGGTTCTATTCCTGCTGGGACTCTGATTTCTATTCTTTGCATTCGTCGCGTCAACGCCGCCAATGCCAGTTTTTAACGCTGTCGCCTTTTAATTACCAGTGTGCACGCCACAAGTTTCTCTTAACGCCCTCGCATGTAAATTACCCATGTCTCTTCTCGCCGTTCGTGGGTAGATATAAACTGTCAAATTCCTGTGGCGCATACCCGCATACCGCGGCCCGTGGTATACGGGTATGAGCCACACGTGTCTGGAGAAAGGGGCAGTTATAGTTTAGCGTTAGCGTGATAGCGGGAGTTAAGGGAATAGCGTTACCGTGCCGCAAACGTTCGTTTCGGACAGCGCGTTATAGTTTAGCGGGATAGCGTTTACGTACTCAAGCTGGCACGGTGGCGTCACCTAGCGGAGGGGGGAATGCATTAAAAAGAGTCAAAAGAAAAAAACTGAGAATTGTCGCCTGTATCCCCGCGCGCAGCAATATTAGTACTTTTATTTAGTAATAATAAAAGTAAATAAGTATGAACCACGCACCAAAAGCGTGAATTTTTATGTTGCAGGTTTGTTTACACCGATCTTCTAGTTAGGCCTACGGACGTTCGAAATGGGAAGCGATCTCAAAAACTAGGCTAAGTTGTCCATATACTCAGTCGTCGAAGCTACCTGAAGGCAAGCGAAGCCATTTTGCACAGTCGTTAGCTACGAAAGAAGTGGATCCGTCCCCACCAACGCTAAATTCAGTTCGAAGCGGGCGTCCAAAACCACCGCCATGTTTTACGTACACTACGTAAACCACGCAAACACGGTAACGCTAAATCTGAAAAATAGGGGCTTTTAGCTTGTACGTATACTTTTTAACGTTACCGTGTTACCGGAATACCGTATTGCGTTTTAGAAAAGTTTTAGCACACCATACGTAAACGTTTACGTACTTACGTAAACGTATACTTTTACGTTTGCGCAAACCACCAAATTGTGATGATAACTGCATTTAAACTATATTTAATTTAGATAAGATTGAATCACTACTGCGGCAAAATCACCAAAAAGGTTTTTTAGCGTGTAAGGTATCCCAATGTACGCGAAGGAGTATAAAACGTATAAAATACCAGGTTACCGGACGATGGTGTCGACATCTTGTGACGATTTGTGCAACCACAGTCATGGACACGTTTGTTTTCGCCGAGTGTTTTTGAGGGGAGAAATGATTAAAAAGGCGACTCATTCGTAGTTATGCCACTGCAAGGCATTCACATCAGAAGTAGAATGCACGATGTTTCTGCAATGCCAATTCTGTGCTTGCCTGGTTCATATTAGCCCCGCTAGATGACGCCACCTATCCAGCATGTCGGGCATGTTAGGAGCTTTAGGCCTCTCACGTTTACTGCTTCGGCTTGCTAGATCACTAGCTTCGGCAATCCTGCTGAAACAATTAAGGTGATCGCTCGCACTTCGGCTTATTTTGACTTGGCATCGGCGGATGGAGTCTCCTGAAAGCGGATATCGCGAGTAGCCACGAACGAAGGTGGAGTTGTGAGATAGGGCCGAAAACGTAAAGCCTATCCGGCGAGTAGTTTACGTTCCGTAAAAGTCTACGTTCCGTAAAGAAACGCGCATGCGCAGATTCCTTCCGGTATCCGGTAACCCGGTAACGTAAAGATGTATACGTACAAGCTAAAAGCCCCTAATAGCGTGCGTGCGGTGCACGCTACGGGTCTTTTAGCGTACAGCGCATGCGCACTTCGATCCCGCTATTCCGCTAAGCCCGCTATCCCGCTAAGCTCGCTATACTGTAACTGTCTAATGAGTTTGACGACGTACGCGACGGGATTTTCACGTTAATCAAGTCTCGACCAGCCAGACGTTTTTGTCAAATCATCTTACCTTGTCATACTAACTTTGGTCGACCTCAAGTTAAGGAGGCGATCACGAGAGCATCCAGACGTAGGCGGCTAGATAGATAGATAGATAGATAGATACGTAGATAGAAACGCTCAACGTACTTGCAGTACGCAAAGAAATGCTTCGCATTTAAAAAGAGCCCTTAAATCCCCCCTTCTTTTGCTCGTTGTTAGGGTGTAGAAGCCTTGATATTATGTGTGCGCGTTCTCATTTGTGGTTTTTTCATGCGTCTACGCATATATTGTTATTTTGAAGATGTCACAGTGTTGCGCATTTACCAAGGCAATCACACAAAGTAGTAAGTGATTTTTAGTTAGTGTATCTAGACAATGATGTTTTCACTACGGCGTCTCCTGTAACCTGAGACGCTTTGGGACGTTAAACCAACGAACGCACCATGCCGTTTCATTTGTTTCTTTTCTGAGCTTATGCGCTTGCAATTAATTTGACTTGACGAGAAAATGCCACTGGCACACGTAAAATCAAATGGGTGTAAACCTAATAACAATAATTGTTGGGGTTTTACGTCCCAGAACCACGATACGATAATGAGGGACGCAGTAGTGGAGGGCTCCGGAAATTGTGCCATCTGGCACAATTGTGCATTTAACGTGCATTTGAATCTAAGCAAACAGACAGCATTTCGCCTCCATCGAAATGCGGCCGCCGTGATTCGATCCCGCTGTCCTCGGGTCAGCAGTCAAGCACCGTAACCACAAGACCACCGCGGAGACGGGGGTGGGGGGGTGGTCTTTCTTTCCCCCTCCCCTTAGTGCAGGGTAGATAACCGGATGCTACACTTCTGGTTGACCTCCCTGGCTTTCTCTCTTTTTATTCTCTCTCTCTCTATAGTTGGGTAATTCTAGTTCACTGTGTTAGTAACCGTGCTGACATGGTAGTGCCTGTCATGGTGGCATGGTAACTAACACTGTAATGTTAAGTAGTAACTGCAAGTAGTAAGTAACGTTACTAATTTGGCAGTTACTGCCTGCAGTTACTCCATAGCTAGTACAGGCTGGGACAAGTGCTTACTTTCTCAACATTAGTAATTGCCGGTATTTTTGTAAGGGTGTGGTGCCAAATACTCCTTCATTTTTATGTATAGGTAGTATCGTTAAATAAGTGCTTCTTAACATTTACTCACAGGGTTTGTGTAATTTAGTAGAAGAGTTAGTGACAGATAGCGACAATACGATATAGGTAGCCGGCAAAACAACACTCAGACGTCACGAAGAAACTTGCAACGTAACTACGCGAAGAAATAGAAAAATATCATAGAATGTTCAAGATGACATGCAGTACAACTAAGGTGCACAATTATGAACAAGAGTCGTTCTAAATCCGCCAAGTCGTCCTTCTACTTTGCTGAATGGGAAAATTATTTGGAAGTTCGGTTACAAGCAAGGTCACTTTTCCAGAAATCATAGATAATAGCATCCTATAGTACAACTGTCGTCGAACTGTTTCTTCCCAATGCGATCTTAGTGTACTTCTTGAGGAAACCTTCTTCCAAAGGTGCTCTGAATTTCTTTTACCTTAATGATATACGGTGGATGACTTTACTTGTTGAAGTTTGGTACATTCTATATAATAGTGACATGGCTTCTTAGGCAAGGCCAAACCCACATTATGGAATTTGAGCGCGCCAATTTCTGTGCAAAAAGTGTGTCGTGTAAGCATGCGTACCCATAATCGATACATTTCCTATTATTTACAGTCTTGAGTTAACATAAATGGAAGGGTAAATACAAAAAGCGGCCATTATGATTTGTATATTTTGAATGATGTGGCTTTTGGAATGCCGCACAAACTACTTTCTTACATTGGGAGTCAAAAACACTTCTTTCCCCTAAAGTGCTCGTCAGGCTGCCGCATCGGCTGTTTTATTGCCCAGAATACTGAAATGTTTTGGTATCCACTAAATATTACGGTGGGTCGAACTAGGTCCGCCGTAATTTTGGCGAAATCAATGTTAAAGCAATGAATTCCATGATACATGATCGTCCATTGCTCTGAGAGTGATGTCATTGTGAGAGGTGAGCGCGGCCTGGCAGTCGATAAAACTACTGAACCTTGCACATCTTGTGCGAAAGTCGTAAATTTAATTACACGAAGAAAAGCAAATAGCTGAGCGCCGGTCGAAAGCGTGGAAAGAGATAACTTGAATGCGAATTGCAGGTTAAATAGGAGTATGACAACTATTCAAGAGGAAGAGTTGGTGAAACTGCAGTCATCAGGCGTAGATATCTATCTATCCCGGAAAAGTAACATATGTTTACTACGGAGATAACCTGTTTATAGGCTTCAACAAACGTGCCTCTCTTTGATCATTATACCGACAATTGTCGACTACACTTACAGTGATGTAAAAAGAAATAACTAGTTGTGGTGATCTTTAATTACTTTATGGACCTGACTGTCGTTCGTTTTCAAAATGCCCCAAGCCAAAGGTAATTTTCGCCCATTTCATTTATTCGACCAATTAATCAAATCAATGGCAACGTTTACTGGTCGTGTACATACAGGCTCCTACGTTTCAACTGCTCAACATCAATTCTTATGCTGAGCAGTTAAAGTCTCAGCATGTGTCAGAAACCTATTCGTGATTTCACATATATCGCTCGGAACCTTTGACGGTCAATTGCAGTCGGGTCTAGCTGCACCTTAAAGGGACACTAAAGGTAAATAACATTTCATGTCAAAGTGAAAGGTCAATGCTTGAAAACCTCTAAGAAGTCCCTATTATGCACAGAAGATATTTAGTAATCGAAAAAATAAGGTCCGTGCAGGACACAATTTGTGCCCCCCACTAGGGCACTATGGAGCAAGAGCCCGATGACGTAAAATGTCCTCCGCACAACTAATCACTACTACTCAGGCTACGCATGATGGAAAGGAACATTGTGCATTACACGACGGAATAAAATGGAGCTTGTGCGTTTGAGTTTGATTCATGAAAAAAATAAATTAACGTTACCCTTGAGAACGGCGCAAGTTCCGTTTTCGCCATGCTGTGCTCCGCTGCACCGCAGCCCCGGCGGTCGGGCAGTGAAACGAGGGCTTGGCGAATGCTACATCACAAGGCCGTTCTCGGAGGCGAGTGGTTTGAATTGCGCTAACGATATTCGGACCATTAAAATGCGATTTTTTTTTCAAACTAAGCATTTCCCTAGCACGATACATGCACTAGGAGGTTTCCGGAACGCTGTTTCAACAATCGACGTCGACTTGATATTTGCCTTTAGTGTTCCTCTAGGTACAAGTACTATTAAGAAAACCATGAAAACGCTAAGGACAGCAGATCATGCATTCATGAGTGATCTTGAGCGAGGCAATATTGGCGCATGCAAAGGGCCACTATAGTGTAGCTTCATGGTGAGCTTATGAGGTCGACAACACTAGGTGCATAGAGAAAATTGTGTTCCGTATGCATAGAAAATCCAACTGATGAATTATTCGGTTTTCTTGTTTAACCAAGTTTCGTTCACGAATTCAGAGAAGAAGGGGTACATACCAGCAGCTTCATTGTGGACGGTGGTTAGAAAGGGGCACACTAAAGGGCGCCTTCTCAAGGTCTTTGCTTTTATACGGCGAGATACGGATCTCCACCAAATCCTCCGCCGCTGCCCGCTGATCCGGTAGGACTGCGCAACTGCCCCGTGTTTCTACTCGCGACCATCCTTTTTGTCACCAGGAAGGAGGAAGCCGCAAGAGCACGTAGTAAAATAGACGCGATTGACGTCTGAAATTTGGTATCACTTGCCTTTTCGCCCGCTGGCAATGACCTATACTGGCTATGTGGCTCAAAGAGCACGTGTACTGACAACACCGACTAAAATGGAAGAAAAGCAGAAACTGCCGGGTGCGCTTATCGAGTTTCCTTCAGCCCTGTTCGGCTGAAGTTTTCCCTCTGATAGTTATCTATAGAGCCAGGACACGCGGCCACATCGTCTGCATACACGCACCGGTCTGTGGGAAAAGTAGTTTGTTACAAACTTCAAAGCCAAGGCTACACCTTCTATCTGACATATCAGTGAATGAGACGCGCAGCATATAGCGTAGTGACCCGCGAATTTCGTATTCTTCTTTTCATGTGAGTATTAGGGTAAGGTGGGGCAAAATGAGACAAAAATTTGAAAATAGTGAATATTTATTTTTATTTGACTCTTTACCCTTAAACGACAATGCAGAAACTTTCCTTTGGGTACAAGGTATGTGCTACATAAATATGACCATGTTGGCACTGTTAAAAAGTTTATTTTAAAAAGAAATAAAAAATGCACCAGATGTCTCATTTTGCCCCAACCTGCGGGGCAAAACGAGACAGTGTGAAAAAAAATTTAACCCTTCAGTTCTTGCAGTAGAAGCACTTGAAATAAACTCCGTGGGCCCTCACGAAGCCTTCATGACCCCAGTCCTTGCACTCCACGCATTGAATCCAGACAGAATCCGGTGCTGTCTTGCTCCAAAACTCCTTGCAGATCAAACACCACCAATCTTTGTGCTATTGTTGTATTTTGTTGAAAGCTTGCACTTCATTGGATTATTTGATGATTGGACGCTAGATATAATCTGACGCATCTTCTTCGCCTCCTTTTGCAGTTTTGGTGGAGAACTGCACGGGCGTTTCGTGGCTTTCAGCTTCGTCAGCCTGGCTTCGTGAGGCGATGAATTTAAAACTGTGCTAGATTCGAATTTTCTAGCACAAATTTGGTATTGAAGGAAAACTCGATGGCGAGACGGGTTTGTGAACGGCTTGACTTGGAGATTCTTCCAAATTTGCGTTCGCCTCTTGAGAGCATCCATGGGAACGCGGAAAAATCTCGATGCAGCACGAATGGAGTGGGTGTCCTGAACAGCAGTCAGTGCTTTTTCACGTCGTTTTCCTCCCAGGAAGCTTTATATGATAATTTCTTGTGCGTCCGCACCTTCCTAAACAATAAAATATAATATGTAATGAGTGTAAGTAAATGGTTCACTTAATCAGACACTCTCTAAGGCAATTCAATGCCTTTTTGTCGCGTTTTGCCCCCCCCCTCACATGCCCAAATTAAAAAAAATTTCCGCTTTGGCCCGGCGCACCAAGTGAACTGAAATTTTGGTCGTATGTAGCTAGTAGTATATAGTAACAATATAAATACTTACGTTGTTGTACTGAGGCCAGAGTAGCTTCATGCACGGATCCGAAAATTTGGCCGAGAATTTCGCCCCTTTTTGACGAGTCACGAACACAGTGACACCAGCCGCGTAATTTTTCCCACGCGAACGCTGTGAGCAATCATCAACTTTTACCCATAAAAAGGTGGGCAACTACCAGCACCTCTCACTGAAATATAGAAACAAAGAAAAGTGCTTTCTGTATTAGCTATAGAGGTCGGCAAAGCCAAAATGTCGCGTTATGCCCCATGTCTCATTTTGCCCCGCCTTACCCTACTGTGATGGACAATGCCAATGCCGCAAAAATGACGTAGGAAATGAACTGCTGCATGGTTGCATGGTCGCCTTCAGATTACACTGTAATCTTCCGCACCTCCGATTTTGTCGAAAGCCGCAACATGACCTAATCGTGCAAGTATAGATGCGAGATGCTGTTCTGAAGACAATACACCATAACAATATAATTTTAAGCCAATGCATCTTTACGCGGCTTTATCTATAAATGCTCCTCACAACAACCTAAACAAAGAATAATTTCGCGAATAATTCCAAAGCTATCCTAAGTAAAATAGCAAATTCTGTACGGCAACTGAGAGTGCTTGGACTACAGCGTTACAAGATATAGTAGGTACGACATCTCAAAAATAATGTGCACATGTTTAACAGAAGCATAATCTTACCTACAACTGCATGTGTGTGGTGCGTGGAGCTTAGGGGAAAATGTGAACACTGGGTAGATATTAGGTGTCATTTAAACATACTATTATGACGCATCAAAGGCGAAATTAATCGAAAGCGCCACTAGCCAGACGAAAATGGCCTCCCAAACCCAAGGGCAAGAGTGTTTAAACCACAGAATCCCCTAAAAATGCGCCACCTCGCCGGAATTTAACTGAGATTTCATTGGTGCAAATGCGTCTTGCTGTTTCCTCTCGAAAGTGAGTTTTACAGCGAAGCTATCTTTGCGGGCCCTGTGACAGTGTCATAGGTGTTCGCTAGTCGACGGGGTTCGCTGAAACAGGTCGCGGGACCAACGGGAAAGGAAACCATGTGACAGGGAGAAAATTAAGCTGATCACATGATCAACCGCGGAGAGGAGGTGTGACTGAAGGGGCTACGAGAGCTGCGGCCGCGGTGGAACGCTACGAGCGCGTTTGTGCATGCAATGTACAACAGTGCTTGCAACGCTCCTCGCGTTCGAGCGCAGCCGTGATAGCAATGCGCTCTTTGAGCGAGCGGGGGAGGGGAGGGAAGGGGGGGAAGAGGCCACGGTCGCACTGAAACGCTACCGTAGCGTTCAAGAGCGGCCGCGAGTGACAATCTGGTCGTACGGGATCGGCTTGGTTTAACGTGAAGAACAAATAAACAACAAAGAAACAACAAAGCAATCATTCTGTTGGAGGCTTTCCACATGAAAATGAAGGGCGCTGATTGCGTCAGCCAAACGTCTGTGTGTTTGCGGGTGAGTGAATTTCAATTGACCATTTGCAAAAATCTGCAAGGCGGCTTTCCTGCAAGGTTGTTTTCCAACCAAAAACTCTCGTGCACAGACTGCTTTCCAGGCTCACTGTGCTTTTACTGAAGGCACGCGGGTACGACAAAACGGTGAATGGAAAAAATTGTTTGCGTGCCAGTCTGTGGTCGAGGTTATCTGGTGGAAAATAAACTTGCTCGCGCATGCGCCGTAACTATTTTGCAAGCTGTCCATTGCTTTGTCGCAATATGCGTTAGATTTTGGAATGAGTAGCTTTTGACATGTGCGCAGCCGCGCTTCGTGACGTAAGAGGTATATATTTCCCACAATCCTTTCATAATAAAATCAGTTGGTAGTGAGCGCCCGTCCCGTCTACTTGTCTTCTTTGTCCAGTCTTTCGCGCTCTACTTTTAATTTGTGACATTAGTGAAAATTTTGCCGAAACTTAGGCGCAGAATGCAATGCCTCACGAAAAAGGGCGACAGCTTCGCTGTCCAACGGTGTTCTCAGCGTGGAACTGGCTGGATTTTTTATAAAGCGAAGCTCTTACAGCTCGAGGTAAAAAGTCGAGTGTCGGCAAAAAACCTTCTGCGCCGTTACTTATCACGCGTTGCTAAACCCTCCACGACGATGCTTATCAGCCACGCCCACCGACGGAGACAGTCCGCGCAGCCGCCGCGCCGAGTATAGGCTCCGTGCAGACGTAACTCATGAAGGCGCCTCTAGCGGCAACAAGCGCAGATTTGGAAGGATGTTCTCAGCCGCTCGCACAGGGTAGCAATCGCGGAACGACGCCGTTTCTGATGCCAATGCTTTTCGTGTTTTTCGCGCTTGGCCAGTGGTCAGAGCGACGGTCTGTCCGCGTTATCAACTCGATCAGCCAGCCGCGAGTGTTGAACGATAAGAATAGCATACCATAAGGCATCACTCCGCGATACCACGCCGGCAGCTACCGTGACAGTGCAATCGCTGCTGTCGTCTGTTTCAAGCTGCCGCCGAGTTTGCTGCCGTGTTAACCCGAGGATGATAAGCTGTGATCGTTTAGTGAGCGAAGCGGCCCGCGCTACACGCGTGCAGTTTCGCTCAACGGGCTCGTCTCCTCAGTTGTCGTTTTCGCCAAGAATTTGATGTGGCCGTGTTCGCCTGAGGGCGCACGAAGTCTGGGGAAAAAAATTGCCCATCTCCCGCTAAAGGGAACCATGTGTGGATGCGAAGCAGCGGGGAGATAATTAGCTAGAGCGGGAGGAACGTCGCCGCTCTCATTTCACGGCAGTGGTCCGGGCGCTCATCGCGGCGCTGCGCAGGAGAGAGAATGAGGCGCGCGCGCTCCGTCATTTTCATACCGCGGAACTACCGTGGCGCCCCCCAGCGGAGTAAGCAGCTGTCACACCACCTGTCGTTCGCGCCGCTCCGTAGAGGATTCCTAGAGGAAAGGACGGGGGGGGACCGTAGGAGAGGAGAGAGAGGGGACGTGCATGCGCTGTTGGGGTGTGGAATGCGTGAGCCGCTCCGTAGATTAGATGATTCCAAGAGGAGAGAGGGGGGAGAGGACGCGCATGCGCTGTGGGGCGCTGGAGCCGCTCCGTAGAGTAGAGTATTCCTAGAGGAGAGAGGGGGTGAGCGTAGGAGAGCACAGTAGAAGGGACGCGCATGCGCTGTGGGGGGTGTGGGACGCGGGGGGCCGCTCCGCAGAGTAGACGATTCCTAGAGGAGAGAAAGGGGGTTAGCTTAGGAGAGAGAGGGGGGAGTGGACGCGCATGCACTGTGGTGGTGTGGGACGCGGGAAGGAGGGACGGACTAAGCCCCCTCCAAACAAATGCAAGCAAGATTAAGGAATGGGGTCAACCTGGGCGACAGACACCATTTGCCTAGCCATTGCTAAGCAGCCTCTCTGTGCTCTCGGCCATGACTCAAGGAATGGGGTCAACCTGGGCGACAGACACCACCTGCCTAGCCATTGCTAAGCAGCCTCTCTGTGCTCTCGGCCATGACTCTGATGACTGTGTTAGGGTTGACGGCCTTCATATTACTACACGGTTCTGGTTCGCATAATGGGTGCTTCCCTACTTCATGAAAGTGGCCGGACGCGGGACGCGGGACGGGGGGACGCGGGACACGGGAGGGACGGACATAGCCCCGAGGATAAGATGCTTCGCATCTAAAAAAGCGCATGCGCTAACACTACGGTTCTCTCACGGCTGCTAACAATTTACCGTCTTTTGAAATCAAACCGGAACGAAAACGCCTCAAGCGAAGCACCAAAGCACAGCGCAGTGGCATGCCGTCGCTGGCGTCGTCTGCTCCCGTATCCTGTGAAATCTGCTGCCGTGGCCGCTTTGGCGCTGGAGGCAGGTCACGACTGTGGCGGCTCCTAACGTATGCGTGGTGCCTATACGAGTGACGAAAGGCCCGCGCTTCTACCGGGGGTGCCACAGCCAGCTTTGCAGGTTAATTCTGGCGCTGGAGTTCGGACACTCTTGCATGGTCTGTCACAGGTTGTGGTTGGACTCTACTTTGGCTACGCCAAGGAAAGACCTAGCATCAGCCAAGAGGGCCACGTTAAGCCCTGAGATCAACCAGCTTCGCTGTTTCCTAAGGTTTGCATGGCCAGTGTAAACTTCGCCCTTTTTCTATTTCATCTGTTCGCTCTTTTTCCCGACACAGATTACGGAGATGAAACATGGGTTTTCCTAAACTCGGCGTTCCGAGAAGTTTCATGGCAACAGGTGCAATTCGGCGGTAACTTGTCTGGTCTGTTAATTCCAGAGTCGAATAACGTGAACGCGTTAGCTACTTGGATGATCACAATGAGAGCAGAATGGAACTAAGAACATCAACGACATTAAAGGCACATAAAAGACGGCCCCAAGGCGCATCGTGTGCTTTTTTGTGTCACTTTACTTTCGTCCGGGTCCTTAGTTCTGTTCTCGGCTCAATGAAACAAAGATTTCAAAGTATTCGGACACAATGACCTCTTTCATATGTGTACACCTTAATTACGGCTGGTTGACTGCTGGCCCAAGTCGTTAGACGACGCCAATTGAAAGCTTTACTTGCGGCTCAAGCAGGTCCGCGGTAGACAAAAAAAAATAACAACGAGATAAATGCTTAATCGCGGGGCCCACTTGCGTTCGTACTGCTCTGGGGCGTGCGTTCGAGCATCAGCGCGCCAATCGCCAAAGCCTTCCGGCTCCTGTATGTCGTTGCTTGGGTCTCTCAGGAGACGGGCCACCTGAGTGGACCGGTGCTGCAATATCAATAGCGGTCAACGAATATTAGGCAATGATTGTTACTTTAGCCAACAAAGCAATCAGGGCCTCATGTCTCGGTGCTGCATGCAATCTGTGTCGTGGTTGGTGATGTAGGCCCGGAGGAAAACATTTCGTACCGGCAAAGTAGACCCGCCGCTCTGCGACATACAAGAATAGATGCAGCTGATATTCCTTGAACACGTTGCCATTTTTCCGTAGTCTCCAGGTTAAATATATTCCATGGTGTTTGCAAGTCATGTAGGCTGAGACACGCACACGGCACCTCACACGCACAAACACGCACGCATATGCGCACGCTTGCATGGGTGAAACTACCAGGAAGCAAGAAAGGAAGAATGATACGAGCAGCAGCCCACTTTTTAACGCGTTTTTCCACTGCCTTATATTCCATGGACTTGGGAGTCTAATAAGCGTACTACCCTGTACTATATGGAACAGTAGAGGCCTCATTCAGATTCCTCAGGAGTTAAACTAGCTTTGATTAATGTAACGATCGCTCTCACCAGATTTCATTGCTTTATCATCTACAGCTTATGAGCAGCCGATCTCGATGATAATGCGGGTCGATCATTCGTGTATCATTATTATAATGACTAAACATTTACTGGTGTTGTTATCCAGCAGATATTACCCACCATGATGACTTAGCAATTACGATGCGTTTCTTTGTTGAGGTTTTTCGTCACGAATTTACGCGACTTGTGACGTCATCTCATGGTGATTTTTTGCATCACTCGTGTCAACGCTGATGGTCACTTTGCGAGTTTGATGAGGCATCTAAGGTTTCCGCCCTAAAAAGGGACGTTCACGTAACTCGGCTAACTGGCGGCTGTGGATGTAACGGGGAAAGGGCGCGCTACGGAAGATGTTGTCCCAGGGCCTAGTGCATTGCGTGGGAGGCCGAAGAAGTATGCAACGTCAGAGGATACTCGGCAAATACGAAATCAGGCACGACGAGCCGAACGACTCGTTCGATTCTGACGGGACGTTTCATTCTTTAATGCATCGGCACTCAGGCCTTCGAGTCGACTTAGCGATAGTTTGAGACCCTTGGTTTTTCTTTTTTTCTTCGTCTTTTTTGCGCCATGTGTGTTTTTGAACGTGCACGAAAGCACGATGCAAGAGCGATCTTGCATTCTGCTGCTATCGGAATGAGCCCGGGAATCGACACCCACGCGCTGGTTCTCTGTAGCACTACGCTATACACACTTACTGTGTGCAGCCGCCTCAGCATTGAATGCTTGTAGTTGTTACCAAGTAGAGCATCGCATAAAGCTCGGCCCCATTTCCCTGCCAGTGCACGATAGCGAACCGGATGGTAATATCTGGTTATCCTCCTTTCCTCGTCACCTCTCTCTCTCTCTCTCGGCAGAGAAGACGAGGCGACGTAGAACAAGCACCTAACGTTATAGATTACTAGGGGTAAGCGGTGTGTTTCAAGGAGCAATAAAAGAACGTATGGATCTCTTCCAACATAAATCGACGATTTAATAGTGGCGAATGCCGTACGGCAGCGATGCACTCCCTTTTAGGATTTCTGGTTTTCGGGGTCGGGCTGCCCGTAAGCTGGGTCACGCATAAACTCGGCGGCACTTACAGTGTCGCGTCTGCTTCGCAGGCGCCTCATTTGCGCGCCCTCGAAGGGTGAGCGTAGGGTAGGGTCCGCACAATGCACTAACATTTCACCCACAAAAGACACGCACATTGGCATGTTTGGTCAAGATTACGCCAACGGTTTTCATAGTGAGTCCGTCGGGCTAATCTTTCTCCGCGTTTGGCATCGCTTTTAAATAACTAACATAGCCCCAAAAGCGCGAACCATAACAGCGCTTAGTCGTAGCCAATAGGGTCTTATAGCAGAGCCATTTTACCATACGGTAAGTGCGGACATAGTGTGCCGTCGTGGTCAGCACATAGCTTTTTCTAAAATTTTTGGCCGCGCGAGTAGCTTATTCCATGCGGTTACTTGATGAGACGATCAAAAACGCTGATACAGGTCTTATAGATGCTGAAGATCCTGCCGTGCAATGCGTCTACGCTTAGCGTCCTTGGCCCGATCTTCGTCTGTCATTTTAGTACGGTGATCTCGATTCCACTCCCGTTCCAGTGACCGCTGGCGCTCTAAACGAGGGCGCGGCGTGGTCACGACCTGTCTCCGAGACAGTGCGAAAGCCGCACTCGCGCGGATGGTGCGGCGCGCGGTTCGCCCCGCCTCCAAAAGATGACGTAACCACGACGTGCTGATGGTGTGTTTTAGGAGCGAAGCTCCTTATGGCGAGACCTGGCCGGTTGTCGAGAGGCGTCGGGCGTCCGGCGTCAGCCATCCTCTGTACCCCGTAGTGTTCCCTTATCGTACAATAGAGGGCGCTGTCCCATAGAGATGCATGCAAACTGCAGTTGGGTGACGATATACTAGATGGCGCTGTAGGCATTCCATGTCCTTTGTCCCCGCTGTTATTCATGCTGTACATGGTGAGGATGGAAAAAGCGCTAGAAGGTAGCAAGATTGGATTTAATTTGTCACACAAACAGGTCGGCACGATGGTTGAGCAGACGCTTCCAGGTCTATTTTATGCTGATGATATTGTCTTATTTGCGGACAGTCAAGATGATATGCAGCGACTGGCTGATATATGCGGAAGGGAATGCGATGCTCTAGGACTAGGATTTAGTGCAACAAAATGTGGATTGATGGTATTCAATGATCACGAAGACCATGCGGTCTTAATACAGGGCCAAGAAATACCGAGGGTAAGCGAGTACAAGTACCTCGGAGTATGGGTAAATGATGGGGATAGATATATGGAGGTACAAGAGAAAGCATCGGTAGCAAAGGGAAAGAGGAATGCTGCAATTATGAACCACATAGCTTTATGGGGATACAATAGGTACGAGGTGCTTCGAGGGCTGTGGAAGGGTGTGATGGTTCCAGGGGCTTACATTTGGAAACTCAGTGGTGTGCATGAAGTCAGAGGTGCAATCAGGAATGGATGTAAATCAAAGGACGGTGGGACGCCTCGCGTTGGGCGCTCACGGGAAGACGACGAATGAGGCTGTAAAGGGTGATATGGGATGGACAGGCTTTGAAGTGAGGGAAGCTCAGAGCAAAATGAGATTCGAAGAGAGGCTGAGGAAAACGAAGGAGAGTAGATGGGCAGAGAAGGTTTTCAGGTATTTGTATAGAAAAAGCGTTGACACGCAGTGGAGAAAAAGAACTAGGAGGCTCAACAGTAAATATACGGCTAGCAGTGCGGGCGATATGGCAACAAGGAGCATTAAGCGGATGGTCAGAGAGTCGCAGAGGACTTATTGAATGACAGCGATGGAAAAGAAGCCGACTCTCAGTAACTACCGAAAGGGAAAAAACGAAATAAGGAGGGAAAGGTTATATGATAATTCAAGGGGAAGCGCTTTACTGTTTGAACCAAGGTCGGGCAGCCTTAGAACGCGTAGTTATAAAGCGAGATTCAGTAACGAAGAAGAACAATGTACATGCTGTGGGGGGAACTACGGAAACGATGGAACATGTACTGATTGAATGTGGCGATATTCACCCAGGTATACGTGTGGGCACGAGTCTACATGAAGCCTTGGGTTTTAGGGACAACAATGGAAAGCTGAACACGTCCGCGATAGAAATAAGTAAGAGACGGTTAGGGTATTGGTGGCAGAAAAGTAGAGATAAAGTACAAAAATAAATGGGGAAAAATAAGGTCATTCTGCCTTAAGAGACAGAGAGATGGACCGTGAATTTATATTTTTTGGTATAATAACATAGATTTAATCAATGTAGATAAGGCATTAGGCCAACATGAAACAAGGAAGTTTTTTCCCCTTTTTTTTCTTTTTTTTTTACGAGCCTGGTGGCAGACATGTCACCGCCCCGTTATAAAGGGGACGCTCACAGCATCCATCCATTCTCGTCTCGTTTCCGAGAGGGCGCTGTCCCATAGGCATGCGTACAATATGGCGGTTGGGTGAAGGTACGCTAGATGGCGTTGGCGGTGCAGTTGCTCTCCAATTTTAGGGGCGCCCTCACCCTCTCCTCTCCTAAGCTTCCCCCTCTCTCCTACGGTCCCCCCCCCCCTCACTCGCCTCGCGACGCCGACGCAGGCAGCGTCTGCTAGCGAGTTTCTTGATTGAAAAAACCGACTGCTCGCGCTGCACAGCCGTTCACTGACCACCCCGTATATATAGGCACTGGATTTTGACCTCCAAGGTAGCGCCTGTGTAAAATTTCTCCTGTGCGTGATTAAACAATAAAAATTCACAGCGTACATGTAAAATTAAAGTGAGCTGCAAGTCGCCATGACTCTCATCGACCCTTTAGTATAAACGCGCCCGATCTCACGTCGTTGATGATGTACTGGGCAGAATTCACGGAAGATTCACGGTTTACCGATGAACCTCCGGAGCTTCGCCCACTCATCATCATTCACTCCGTGGATATGCTGGGAATTTTTTTGTCAACATCTCGGGCGCATTTTTGTCCCGATATTTGCGATAGAGAGTTTCGCTGTAAAGAAGGAGCGCACTTTTGAATCTGCTCGCGAGTTTGCTAAAAGCGTTGAATTGGCGGAACAGGGGTCGATGGGGTTCCGACCGGGCATCGGAAAAGAAACTGACATCGACGCTGTAAAAAAGACAAGCAGAAAATCGACATTTCTGTTTAAGCAAGGCAACGCCACCAAGGCAAAATGTCACCTATATGGAGATGAGCACAACGCCTTTTCCTTCCATTATCTGAAATCAAGGTGCTAGGACTGCAAAGCATGTGGCTCATTTGGCACGGGTATGCCGGTTGCGTCAGCCTTTTGCAGTGCAAAAATACATGCCGTGACTGATGAACAGGAAGATAGATAACGAGATCGGGCTGTACGCCGTTTGTCACGTTATCACGTTTGTTGGAAGCGCTATCTTCCAACAAAGGATTTATTTAAGAAGCAGTCACGCAAAAAAATATAGGAAATAGCAAGCGTGACTGCTTCGTAAATAAATCATTTGTTGGAAGTTAGCGCTGCGTCCACGTCGTATCTTTGTGTTCCTGTCCCTTCTGTGCGCTAGAGGTGTTAAGATGGAATACCAACATGCCCAAGCTCACGTTCTTTCATGCTATTGGAAGATGGCGCCACCGTATGTCCTCTTGCTTAGTAGTTTAAGGAATGCCGCCATGCTGCGCTGCATCAAGTTTCTATCAATTTGTTCATAGGTTGTCGACTGCCCGTCCCGAACGCAATAAAAATGAAACATATTTTCAAACCAGTCACCGAGAGTGATATCCGTGAGCGACGTCCACAACATACGTTACGTCCAGTGGCCTCCAATGCAGACATCATTTGGACACTCGGCTACAAAGAATCCTGGGGGGATTCGTATGGGCTTTGCGGCCACTTTGTTCTTAATTATGCCTGTGACCATGTCATCTTAGGTGAGTCAGGAAAGTTCCACGTACCGTTATACGACTGTTTTTGCCACAAATCCCCCCGATGTGTTTTGCGGGCTTGTAAAACAGTCAAGGTTCATTAGTTCTAGAAACAATTCTAGAAATTTAGTGGCACGCGTAGCATGTTTTTATAACAGCTGACAAATGCATGGCAAACTGCAAGCACCTGTCATTAACATCAACTGCGTGATAATCATTCAAGCATGCCCTACCTTATCAAACAATGCGCAGAATAAAGCGTAACTTTTTATTTTCTAATCATCACGGGTTCCGAACAGGACGTTTTTCTGATTCGAAACTTTTTGAACTATCGATAGTCATAGGTAATCGCGTAACGTTTGTTACATAGCAAACAAACATAGAAAAAAAAGCCGGCAGATCCCACGCACTGTGGGAATCGATGTAATGCGAAGCAGCCAGGAATGAGCAAATCATGCTTTACATAATTTGCATGTCATGTTTTACATGTTACGACCGGTCATTTGTGTTCGTCATACAGTCACGTCGCGATATACCAATTTTGGTGTATGTCAAGCTAGCGAACTGGACGCAAGCGCACCATGAGCGTGGCATGTAAATGGCATTGTAGATGACATGCGTGCCAAGATTTTCATGTTACCGTCTGCCACTTATGTTCGTTATATAGTCATGTCACTCAATACCAAATTTGGTGTATATCAAGCTAACGAAACGGCCGCGAGCGCGCCATGAGCGTGGAATGCAAGTCATGTCGCTCATGACATATCATGATTTTCGTATTACCACTAGTCATTTATGTTCTTGATACAGTCATGTCACTCAATACCAAATTTGGTGTATCTCAAGCTAACGAAACGGCCGCGAGCGCGCCATGAGCGTGGAATGCAAGTCATGTCGCTTATGACATGTCATGATTTCCATATTACCACTAGTCATTTATGTTCGTCATACAGTCATCTCACTGAATACCAAATTTGGTGTATCTCAAGCTAACGAAACGGCCGCGAGCACGCCATGAGCGTGGCATGCAAGTCATGTCGCACATGACAAGTCATGATTTCCATATTACCACTTGTCATTTATGTTCGTCATACAGTCATGTCACTCAATACCAAATTTGGTGTATATCAAGCTAACGAAACGGCCGCGAGCGCGCTATGAGCTTGGAATGCAAGTCATGTCGCTCATGACATATCATGATTTCCATATTACCACTAGTCATTTATGTTCGTCATACAGTCATGTCACTCAATACCAAATTTGGTGTATATCAAGCTAACGAAACGGCCGTGAGCGCGCTATGAGCGTGTAATGCAAGTCATGTCGCTCATGAAGTCATGATTTTCATATTACCACTTGTCATTTATGTTCGTCATACAGTCATGTCACTCAATCCCAAATTTGGTGTATATCAAGCTAACGAAACGGCCGCGAGCGCGCCATGAGCCTGGCATGTAAATCATATTTTTCATGACAAGTTAGTCATGATTTTCATGATATGACCAGCCATTTATGTTCGTCATACAGTCATGTTATGCCATACCAAATTTGGTATAAATCCCATTAACGATACGGCCAGGAGAGCACAAAGTCGTAGGCGGCTAGATAGATAGATAGATAGATAGATAGATAGATAGATAGATAGATAGATAGATAGATAGATAGATAGATAGATAGATAGATAGATAGATAGATAGATAGATAGATACGCTCAAAGTCGCCGAAGTTCGCTAAGAAATGCTTCGCATTTAAAAAAACCGCCAGGCCTGCGCGGAACGCGCAGCACAGTCACAGCGATAGCTGGGAGAGCACCATTTCTAAAACCCGTTGCAATCTCTCTTGGGGCTACTAATACAAGTACGCTTGCCAGGTACCCACTACTCCATTAATTGATTCGGTGGCTGATGACGAAGAATTATAGTTGAGCCCTTTGTAATGGGTTGGAAGCATTCAACGACCCCCTCGTAATGCAATTCATATTGTGTGACACCTGGTTACACAATTGGCATTCTGTGACGGCTGGTTGTTGTTTCACTCTTCTACCACGTTATATTGCGCATGTTAACGCGGTTCCTTCCCGACATAATGCTTGTATAGGGTTTTTGTGCGCCGGGTTTTCGAGCACAGGCATGGCTAAGTGGTAGAACACTGGGCTGGCACGGAGCGTACCCAGGTTCGAACCCCGTTCCATCCTGAACATTTTTTTCTTATTAAGTTTTTTTTCTTATTTCGTCCGATAGCGGTTACGGACACCGGCGGCAGCGGCGACGGCCGACTCTCCCTTGTTGTGATCTCATAACAGCTTTCGCTGTAAAAAAGATATACGAAAACTTCGATGGTGTTCTGCCTTATTTACTCAAGAGTTCTTAGCTGGGATGGTTGATCTGAGTGCATTATGACGAAATAGCGTGAAAAACGGGACTCGAGAAGAACTCATAGCGCCTTATTCTGTGTGTTCTCCCGCTGTCTAGTCCATCGCGCTGTTTCGTAGTAATCATCTGGACTTATTTGTCCTTTCACAAATCGATTATGTATACTTTCGACGCTTGCTTTTGCTGTTCTACTTAACGAAATTCGTCGGAATCTTAAGACAAAATAATGGCCGTCAAGTTTTCTCTTAAAGGCACAGGGTAGGGTAAATTTTTTTAAAAAAAATCGAAATCTGGTTTTTTGCTTGTTTGAAATGATAAGGCCTTCCTGAACAATATCCAGTGCCCCACACATTTTAGCGCGCTTTGATTGAGGCAAAAAGACCAGGTTTTCGAGACCAACTGATAAGAAGCCAAGCCCCTTTTTCTGAGACGGTGCGCAACCTGAGCTTTCTACCTCAAGTGATTTTTTAAAAATCGAGACTGGTAGTTTTCCCGCGCTTAGCCGGTTTTAAAAGGAGTAGTTCGGCTACTTAAAAGCATATGGTGCAGTTTTTTTCAACGCGCGGGGTATTTAGCGAGTCTACCTTGTGTGTGTGACAAGCGCAGGGAGACATGGGATCGTGCATTTATTTTGAGTTTAGCTGCGCCTGTGTTGATTTTGTTGCGACGGCAAAAAATATTCTCGAATTGACGAATCAATGAAGTTGTTTAGAAAGCGCAGTATAATTGGAAATCAACAAGCTTCGGCTACTTACAGAAACGAGACCGGGAGCACTCGTGCAAGCACTTCAGCAAGGAAGCGTTGTCCTCATTACGCGTCCCCGCAAGGACAAAATGTTACCTGTAATGACAATGGCTATGCTTTGATCGATGTGGAGCTTATACAAACCGTGGTTACGAGTAACTCTGTCTGCACAGAATGCAGACGAACCATGGCACTCGTATAGAACACAATGTATTGTGTTTTTTGGAATGGAAGCCCTCAGAACTGTCGCCATTGAAACCCTTCTAACTTTCAAAAAGGCCTGCATAGCCCGAGAAGAACGTTCTCAAGGTTCTTTGGTATATCACCAAGGCGCAACATTGTTATATGGTTGCGTGAGATGGACCGCCGTCGACAGTAAATGGGCCATTAGAGAGACAGAAGATATGACAAAACAAGCCAAGGAACCAAGAAAACAAGAAGAAAGAAAAGCGAAAAGCTGATTCGTCTGCTGACTATAAGGCAGCTTGCTATTAACTAAATTATTCAGTACAGCTTATTTTTGAATAAAACGTGAAATAAACTTGTTTTTCCTCTTTAACTTCAAATCAATTTTTTGTTACCATTGCCCCATTATCGTAACTTGAAAAACCAGAAGGCTGACTTTTTACCAGAATAAACGGAACATCAGTACGAAGCTTTTGAACTAGAATGGTGCACGTATGCGGAATATATTTAATTATTTTGGCAGTTTCTCATAAAAAATAATGAGTAAAATTACTTGCTTTGCTAAAAAAATCGCCAAAATGTCAACACTTGAAATACAGTTATAATCCTGTTTCGACTGCAAGAAGAGACGCCGACGAATAAAATGAAGCAAACCCGAACGCTTTACACATAGTAGTTTAAGAGAAAATGGTTCTTAAAGAAACCTCAAAATACATGGGAGGTATAGGGCCTACCCTGTGCCCTTAAACATTATTTGTGCCACAGTATAGCAGCATTTTTTTTTCTTAAGAAGAAAGAATAAAAGCAAAGCTATCGCTCCTGCTCATGAAGCCTGCATTAAAGCAAGATACCACATTCATAAAGAATTTTATGAGAATTTATTCTGGTGTTACTCGGTTCATGTTTAAAGCAACAACGGCTGGGTTAACAAACCACGGGCACAACAAAGATGGCAAGACAAGCCCTTTCGTGTATGCGTCGTCTTAACGCTACCTCTGTTGATTTATATCTCAGTGGCTTTGCTTGTGCTCATTGCAGAAATTTTCTCGACACAGGTAATTTTTAATGTTTTGAATCAGTGAATCCTGGTAGTGGGATCTGCATAACACACGCAATAAAATCCTGTTGGTACATTCAGTGTGAGCATATGAAGGTACGTAGCGCCATAGTGCAACCTGCTTTGGCTATTTCCAAATTGAAACATCGCGTCGTACAGTAAAACCATTGTTTCTGTTGGCGAGGTCAATGCCTATAGTGCATAATCTACTTGCTTCTACCGAAAGTCTGTCTATTGCATCGTCTATAAATGAAGGTGTACAACAAGGGAATGATATTTAAGGAGAAGGAGAAGAGGGTGTAAAATTCGCTCTGTGTTTTCATATACAGGGTGTCCCAAATATCACGCAGCACGATTGAAAAAAAAGAGGAACGTCGCTGCGGGAAGCACACCTAGTGCATATTGTTTCCAATATTCCGTAGTAGCCACTACACTTTTTTTTCATTAAGGAGGTTTAACTAATTAGTATTCATTATGTTTCTAACTCGACAAGTACTCACCTAATTATTAAAATATCAATGGCGCCTATGTAGGTGGGCTCAAATGACATATAACTGCGCTAGTTTAAGCAACGTACTAATTACCAGCTCATTTTTTTCGGCTGATTAAGAGAGCAAGCGAAATATTAAATATAACAGGTGACTACGCTCCCACCCGCAAAAGGTGGGAGCGTAGTCTTGAATTGCTGCCTCACAGTGATCCTGTTTGAGGGCGCTGCTTCCTGGTGCGCTCTGCAGTCATTTTCCAGATTTCGTTGGCTTTCTTTATTAAGCAGGAAAAAAAAGCGAGCACGCCATTAGTACGCTGTTGAAAAAGCGCAGTTAGATGCCATTTGTAGTACATTGCTACATATGCCTCACTGACATTTTAGTGACTAGGGGAGTATTTGTCGAGTTAAAACCATAATTAGGACTAATTAACTAAACCTCATTAACGAAAAGATTAGTAGTGGCTACTACAGTAAACTTGGTAACAATTTTCACTAGGTGTGCTTCGCGTAATGACGTTTCTCTTTTTCTAAATCGTTCTGCGGGATATTTGGGACACCCTGTATACAACTCATCCAATATATTTGATTGTTTCAGATTCGTCAAACTGACCACCCTCACCAGGTCCAGGTTATTTGTACTGTATTGTTTTTAACAATAACTATATTTCCAAAGCGGCAATTGTTGGAGGCCTCATTACGTTCTTCCCAACATACTGAAAAGCAACACACAACCTGAACAAAAGGCAATGCCCAGCACCCTTCCTAGAATTCTTTGTGAACAGCACTTTCCTTTTTTCATTTGCCCCCCAGAATTGATAAAATGAGCGGTTCCTTAATTAGTACATATGCGTGGAGGCAAAGAACCGTGACCGGTTTGAAATCGGGCTCTGAAAAACAATATGCAAAACAGTCAGTACTTTATGAGAAACTTTATGCGAAACAGTCAGTAAGCAGCGCCTTTTCTGTGACAGTTTTCTTACAGCAAAAAAAAAATTGGCCGCGTATCTGCGTGCTTCGCTGCAAATGTCGTCGAAAGACGATAGTCTTGTGCCGACTGCACTGCATGAGCGGCATGAGTACCACAATTTAATAGCTGGGCTAGCCGCTGGGCTCGTTTTTCGGACGTTTTCCGGGCGCGCTTAGACGGACGCCGGCGTTTCTCCGCTGAAATTTGGTCGTCGGTCTTTTCTCTGCGTTCTCTGATCATGTCTTGTAGAGTGGGTCGTATTTCATCAAGCGGCCATATATGTTTTGCCTTGCCTGAGACAGCGCTCTTCTACGATGAATCAGCCGCATCTGGCTGGCATTGATAAAACAGAAGAGGACGCCATCTACAGCGCTACCGGGGAACATCGGCTTGTGTTGAACAATGCTGCTGCCAGGTGGCAGCACCAAAGCCAGCCACAGCGTCGAAGTTAAATCCCTGGGCGGAGACTTGTTTTGTACACAGCAGCGCCGGGTAATAAACACTAGGATCTTTGTAATTACGTATCTATAGATTTTGTTTTAAAGGAACACTGTGAATAGTACTAAGGTATTGATGTTGTGCCTCAGGTATGCGTAATATTTGATTTTTAATTGCCCACGCTCACCCGTATGAACACATGCTTCTTGGTCAAGATTGGAGGTCGTAAGGCAGGGGGGTTAAACTTTGGCCAGCTAGCTGAATCGTGTGACGTGCCGACAAACAGACAAACAGACAGACAGACAGACAGACCAAAATTTCTCCGTTTAGGTATCCCAAGAAAGACTATCGTCTTTAAAAAACACGAATTCGTCTTGTCCATATGGCACATTATTTTAGTCATGATGGCCTTTCTAGTGTGTGACAGCCTCATGGCTCTGCACGTCTCGAATGTTGCCATCAGCCTGCGCCAACGTGGTCGGGGCGCTCGTGCCCCTCGCTGTGCCTGCTGCTGGCAGAGTGGCGACGGTGCTCGGAAATAAACAATGTTCCGTCTTCAAATATAAGAAATTAATACCAATAGATGGATGAAACCCAAAAAAGACAATGCGAAAACTGAATAATAGACTGACTAATGTGACAAAAGCAACTACGTTTTCAAATATGTTCTAAAATGGCTAAACGGTAATGTTTTTTAAGTCAGGACTAAGAGTGTTCCAGTTAGAAATTTCACTGACACAGGCAATTTGTTCACCACAATTCGTAGCAACATTTGGTAGCAGAAAGTTGTTTGACAGAGCATGCACAGCTAGCTAAATTTTATTAGTACATGGAGGAATTGGAAAGGCATCAATCGAAACTTGTCTTTTGATGACTTCATAAACAGGACCATCAGTCTAGCTTTATATGTGCAAACAACAGAGAGTACGCCCAGTTTTAGAAATAGAGGCTTAGAAGGAACGAAACAATGGAAAGGTTATAACTTTTTAAAGCTCGTTTCTGCATACTAACTTAACAACATATGTAAGTGTAATAAATATTTCTCCAAGCAGTTATACAATGTGATGTTTGTGGGGATGAAAGCATGATAAAGTAAGGAAAGTGTATTAACGCTGAAGCTTGAACAAGTATTAATTAGTGCTCTTATGCCGAATCCAATTTTGTTAAACTATCAAATCAATGTGGGCTTGAGATTTTAGATTGGAACGTACAATGATTCTGAGGAACTTAGCATAACTTGTTTAACTTCAGCATGGCTTATCTGTGTGTGTAAATTAGATGTCATAAATTTTTTAGAAGGGTGAAAAACTAGGAACTGAGATTTAGCAGGGTTTAGGCTTACATAATTCTTATGACACCACACTTAATAATAATTGTTGGAATTTTACTTCCCAAAGCCATCACATGATTATGCGAGACGCCGTAAGGGGGGGGGGGGGGGCTCCGAAAATTTGGACCACCTGGCGTTCTTTAACGTGCACCTAAATATAAGCACACGGGTGTTCTTTTCATGTCGCCCCAATCTAAATACGGCCGCTGTGGCCGGGAACCCAACCCGTGCCCTCGAGCTTCGCGGCGCAACACCCTACGTGCTAAGCCATACCACGGCAGGTATGACACTACCCTTCAGGCCTGCATATAATGTAGCTTACTTTATTCAAAAGCTAAACGGGATTTGTGGCAGAAGCCACTATGATCGTATCGTCAGCGTAATAGAAACATCTGGAATTATATATGTAACGGGGCAGATCGTTAATAAAGGTCAAGAATAAGAGTGGACCGAGGGTTGATTCCTGGGGTACTCCTTTGGTAATGAGCCTATGTTGGGAATATGCGTAATGATCATGTAGGCACTCTGATACCTGTTGGAAAGATAATTCTTAAGAAGTACTTAAAACGGACTAGTAATGTCATAACTTTCTAACTTGGAAAATAAAATTTCGTGGTTAGTATTCTCAAATGCTTTTTTTAATCAATGAACATTGAACCTGCTATTGATTCCCTGTCCAACTGTGTTTTAATCCAGTCGATAGAGCTAGTGACAGCGTGTTCCGTGGTGGTGGTGGGGAAAACATTCACTAACCATTAAATGGTTCCCTCACAGTACTACAGGTGGAGCCCCCATTCCGGGGCTCTAATGGCAAGCGGCGCCGCCCGCGTCCAGTGAACCAGGGCCTTTTGGGCCTTGGGGTCCTGAAAGCCAAGCAGAGCCGGCTCCCAGTCCTCTCTGGTGGGGTTAAGGCGGAGGGGGATAGATGGGTTTGATTGGTCCGCCCAGACTATATGGAAGGTGTCAGCCACCTCGCCACAGAACTGGCACGCGCCATCAAAGGATGGGTTGAGATATTTTAGCCCCGCCGGGCAGAGTACAATGTTGGTGAGAAGCTTTTAAAGAAGGCGATCGTCAGCGCAATCGAGTCCATTACAAGGGTCTGGATAGCTCTGGTGCTCCTGCTTGTAGTAATCAATGATGTCTTTGAATGAAAGGGCCAGATTGTTTGATTGGGAGTGGGCTTGCAACGACAGGGAGAGAGTGCGCGGGCGGCCTGATCGTCCTATTTCCTTAGAGTCCTTGGTGACCGGGGGACTGAATGAGATTGCGCGGAGTTGGATCGTATCGTATCTGCAGCTAGGTTGCAGTATGCACTGAGCAAGCGAAGGAGCCGACCCTATAGCTCATCGTTCCGACAGGCTCCTCGCGATTCGGTGATGACGTGTTTCGACGAGGGATAGGTGAGAGCCCGAGAGATAACAATCTCATCCGCGTGTGTTGCACCGACCAGCGTAGAAACCAAACTGACCCAGACAGTATGTGAAATTTTTCGAAGTAACTATAGAGATATTACTTTCGATTAATTTCGAAAACGGGAGTACAGAAATCGGCTTGTAATTTTCTATCAAAGTGAGGTAACGCTTCTTTAAAGGGACCGACAACTTATTTTTCTCGACCCATTTTTTTACGGCGCGACAGAAAGCTCACCCTTCGTAGTGTTTGTAGCTGCAGCAGTTAATCCCAAAAGCACGTAGTTATTTTACAAGCAGTATTTTTCGATCTGAAAGGCTCCAAACACAGATGTACCTTTCCTCCAGCAACGCTGGGAATTGACAGCGATGCCGCCAGCCCTTCTCGCGATTTGTGAAAGCTGTCGTCGTTCTGCTTTCGCAGGAGTTCCTGTAACTATGTTTAACCGCCTTTATTTTGAGCTTTTCAACTATTTTTGAAAATAACAAGCTGCTACAGTGAGATGATGTGGCATTATACACCTTCCCTGTATTTATACCGAATTGTGTGCGCCTGCGCCCAAGGTTGCCTGCGCGTACCATGGGTGGCTTGTCCAGGCGTCGTTACTCTCTCGATGCACGAGCCAAGCCAAGTCACCGAAAACGTCACTACACATATGCATGGCCGCGCCGAGTAGCAGTGCGCGTCATTTCTGAGACGAAGTGTAGGTAGCAAAATTATGTCGCTCAAAAATCTTAGCGACCTGCAAACTGCGTGCACGGTTGCATGAGCACGCTGAAAAGTTGCTCAGGACGCGCTGACGAGGATGGGATCATTACGTCACGCGAAGGCAGCGCCGCTTTATTGCATACTACTAACGCAGGCCTATGTGTACATTTTTATAAAGTAATATCTTTTAATATAAAGAAACGAACACTATTTCAATACCAACAAAAATATCCTTGACCGCCTACAGCAATCAACGGTCGCGTGACAGGGTACATGGAATCGTTCATGTATTTGCCACCAGAGGCGCCAAAGGTCATTTTTTGCGTCTTTCGATGAAGAAATAAAAATATAAATCCACCTCTCGCGAAAAAAACAGGGTTGGTTTGAGTCAATGCGACGGACAATCATTCCATCAGTGGAGTCATCTCAGTTCATGTTCTGGGCAGTTGTCGGTCCCTTTAATACAGGAATTTCTTTAGCTGCTTTCTATTGGTTAGGAAGAATCCTCCTGGTAAAAATTAGGTTGACTATATTGTCACGTGCTAGGGGCTGTAGGGGCAAGAACAGAGGAACAGCAAGACACGAATGTCAATCGCGATCGAAGGGCTATCACTCCTCCAGGAAAAAACAGTCATGGCGCAAAGAGTACGGGTGCGAAGTGAAAAAACGAACTGACAGACACGGGCGCCAACTGAGGCATACCTGATTAAAAGGGCAGATAAAAAGGGCAGATAAACTTAGCACGTAGGGTGTCGCGTTGCTAAGCTGGAGGTCAACGGTTCTCAACAAAGTGTAATATAAATAACAAAATTTGTGTGATAAGTGCTGTCATTTATGCAAAGCTAGATCTTACTGTTATCCACAACTACTGTCACTTGGTAAGCTGCCAGTAGATGACTCCACGAGGCGAACGAAGGGGAACTCCTCTGGTTTCAGTTCACTAGTCTTTTGGCACCAGCTCATAGAAGAAAAGCGATAGTCAGTCTTAATATTGGGGTCAACTTAAAAAACGAGATAACCAAGATGTTGCCTTGTGTATTCCCTTAAAGGGACACTAAAGGCAAATAATGATTTGCGTCAGAGTGAAAGATCAATGTTTTGGAATGTCTAAAACGGCAATATTATCAACAGCAGTGCTCTACTAATCGAAAAATTAAGGTAAATGTACGACACCACAGGCGCTACGAGTGGGGCATCTAGGAAATGATCCCAATGACGTCACAGCGTCCGCCTACAATTAATCGCTGGTAATCAAACCAGCTGCAATTAAAAAAAGAACCTTCCATGCATTACAACACGTAATAAAATGCTGCTTGTCCTTTTCTGTTTGATTCATAGAAAAAAGAACCGCCTGGCGTTACTCTGGGGAATGGCGCGAGTGGCAACGAGTGGTTCAAAAGTTGCGTTTTCGCCTGGTTAGGCTGGTAGGTGGTGCCATCCAGCGGGGCCCAGTTGAACCCGGCAACACAAACATCCATTGCGGCAAGCTTCAATGGCCGTTGTTGCTGCTGTGGCTCCCGCTACTTTCGCTCTGCTGCTACTAGTGTCGGCCGCCGCACAGGTAAAGGCGGGCAACGTTGGGCACGGCAACAGTGACGTCAGAAAGACCGCTTTCAAGCGGGTGATTTGAAGTGCGCGAACGTGATGCGGACCACTAAAACGTCATTTTATTTCAAAATAAGCATTTCCTTGGCACGTAAGTAGCACTACGAGGTGTCTGGACCGCTGTTTCAGCAATTAACGTCGACTTAATATTTGCCTTTAGTGTCCCTTTAATATAGTCGGACAGATTGAGCTTCGTCCTGTGCAATGGTTTTCGAGGAAAACTGCCTGGTAAATCAAAATAAAAAATATTGGTTCGTGATCGGTAACGTATACTTCTCGAATTCCTGTAGGAATAAGAACTTTGTCTGGAATGTCTGTTTGAGGCATTAATCAATACTTTAAAGCCGAAGCCCATAAAAGCAGCCGGGGAAACCTAGATAGGCAAGGTAATTGTTGTCTAATACATTAATGTTAAAATCACCTAAAATGAGCGCAACCTTATTCTGTCGCGAAATTTTCTGTAACGTTTCCGATAATCCTGCACAAGATTATTTAACCGACGAAGACGGTAAGCGGTAAACAGTGCCAATGATTTTTTTTTCCTGTAATGTGAGGAAAGAATTTTTTTTAACACGAAAGTGTTTTATGCCGGGGTCCACCAAGACTTTAGTGACGTGTTTTCGTCACGGATATGACGTTGATAAAGTGGACGCCACCAAATGAGAAAGAAAAAATTACACCATCTCCCACTAAAGGGAACCATGTGTAGATGTGAAGCAGCGGGCGCTAACGCTTACACTGGCGGGGCGTTGACGCTGGCGCTCATCGCAGCGTTGCGCAGGAGAGAAAACTGGGGAGGCGCAAAGCACGCAGTGATGGAGTGGTGTTTCCTACTGGAACATGTCAATCGCTGCTAATGGGCAATGAGAGACAGATGACTCCGACTGGACACAGAGACCCCCAGTCCGCTTTTAGTTAACGCGCATGCTGCGAATTTTTATTGTTCAACAACGCACAGGAGAAATCTCCCACCGGCACCACCTTGCAGGTCGAAATCCATTGCCATATATACGGAGTGGGCAGTGAACGGTTGTGCAGCGCGAGCAGTCGGTTTTTTTCAACCAAGAAAATCGCTAGCAGACGCTGCCTGCGTCGGCGTCGCGAGGCGAGAGAGGGGGGGAGCGTAGGAGAGGAGAGAGAGGAGGGGACGCGCATGCGCAGTGGGAGTGTGGACGCCGCGGGCAGGGATGCCTAGAGGAGAGAGCGTAGGAAAGGAGAGAGGAGGGGAGGCACATGCGCAGTGAGGGTGTGGTTGCCGCGGGGAGGGATGCCTAGAGGAGAGAGAGGGGGGAAAGGAGGTTTTTTTTGAAAGGGTTTGCGCATGCGCAGTAAGGGATGTCACGCCGCACACCGGATTAAGCTCCGCCATAAGATGCTTCACATCTAAAACTATCAGCAAAATCTTCCCCCGTCCGGAATTGATCCTCCGACCCCTCGGCCCGCGACGGTACGCCCCCGACGCTCTACCGACTGAGCCAAAGAGGCAGACGAAAGACATTCTACAAACGCACCTTATATCTCTCACACAATCTCTCTCGCTCGGTGCTATCTGATGGCGGGATCTGGCAATGCCGCCGTCTGTGAGCGATGAAGAGAAGTAATGCGGCATGACACTTACTAACACCGATAGAGAACGATCTCGGAAGCACAGCGTCCGAGACTGCGCGCCGGCGCGCAATCTCGGAGGTCATGGTTAAAGCGTCTCGATAGCATCAACGAACACTGGCCGCGCTATGATCGGGGAGTCGCCCTAGACGCAGTTATGTGTCACTCTAGTTATGCTCTTTGCCTTCCGCTTCGTGTTAGCGTATGACGGCTCGTTGTCGGAGTAATGCAGCTTCCACATGCACCAACCGTGTTTCGCCACCAACTACTTCGAGTGCAATAGCGCCGACTAATAAAACTGCTGCCGTAAGCGGTGCAGAAAGACAATGATGCCGACGGACGAATGTGGTGCCTTGGTGGGGCGATGCGGAGGCCAGCAGTACGCCGAACGCCTGCGCGTGTTCGCGGCTCAAGCTCTGCCTCCCGTGCAGCTGAAGCGCAGTGTGGTTAGTGTATGCATGAGCACAGGCGTAGGTTACTGCATCACTCGGGAGCGCTCGCCGTGTCGTTTCTCTCCTTAAATGACGACGCTTTGAAGAAGTGCACAGTACCAGTGTTTATTACGCACTTCTTGATGTCATCTTTGCGCGCGATTCGTGATACGCTGTCTCCAGGTATAGGTTTGAAAGTTCAACTACCACAACGGGTAAATCATGATCATGGGCGTTAGTCGTCGCGATGGAGATGTGCCACTAGGCGTCGACGTGGGTGCATCCACGTCAAACGGTGCTATAGCTGTATAACACCAATGGACATTTTACAAACTCTCATACTCACTACAGAATAAGCACTACTTCTGTGAATACGCTTTTCCCTCTCGTGTTGTACCGATTCCTATGACGGAGGGATCAGCCATGCTTTTTTTATTTCGATCCACACGGTACACACTTCGAAATATTAACACCCAGATCTGCACTTCTTTTGTAAAATGAAATTTGTGATACAAACACAACCGCACCGTCATGGGGGGCTATCAACGCGGTGGCAGCATCCTGAGCAAAAGTATTGAAAGTTGGGCTATAGTTGGTATGGCAGCATATTGCGTACAGCGCGAAAAACGACCATGACGGAAGACAGAAGGGACAGAAGCGCTCGTCTGTGTCCCTTCTGTCGTCCGTCTTGGTCGTTTTCCGCGCTGTACCCTATATGCAGCATCCTGACACGTATTGGAGAAAGAAATACAACGTTTCGTTCCCAGACGAAAGCCTAGTGTCAGTTACGCAGTTAGGCAAGTGAGTTTGAACTTGTGATCACTGCTATGCCGGAATCCATTAATATCCTCAACATGTATTCGTATTCTTAAGCTTTGGGCATTGAGATGAATAGCTGAATGTAGTTCACGGGAGCCGATTTCATGATGTAACTGTTGTGCAGAAAAAGATTGCATCTTACAATCGTTCAATTGTCGTGAAAGATCAGGAAGTCACATACGCTACCAATTCGAAATATCCTGCCGTCCGCGTTCTTTGTAGATTTCATTACTCTTTTTTTTTTTGTCCAAAGCTAAAGCCATCCTTTTTTCTTTGTTTTCTTTTTCTTTTTTTTGCTCCAGTGCCAAAGCGAACAGTTCCTTGTGTGATGGCGTCAAAGGTTCAATGACCTGTATTGCAGTGTCAGGGCTGCGAGAGAAGCCAGGCCTCCCTGTTGTCATACGTGCCTTGAGAACTTTTCGGAGGAAGTTGTTCGCTTAGAATGAAAGCTAAAGTGGGCGATAAGCTCTCTTTCCACATGTCGCGTAGAAATGCGGTGAACGATATATCTGTCCGCTAGTTTCACGGAACTACAAATCTTGTCCCCGATTTCTTTAATTATTAGCAAGCAGACTTCGCCTTGAGTTTGAGGAATGCCTAGTATCTATAGATTATTCAGACAGGAATACTGATCCAGTTCGTGTGCTTGACGAGAAAGTAGCTCATTCTTTTTTTTCAGTTCTTTCTTTTCAGTGACAAGAGTGGCATGAGCTCGCTTGGGAACGTCAAAAGAATCGCTGATGACTGACACGCTCTTTTTGAGGTTTTCGAGCTGGTTCTGTACAGCTTTAAATTTCTTTTAAATGCGAAGCATTTCTTTGCGTACTGCAAGCACTTTGAGCGTTTCTATTCATTGCCACACCCATCATTATGAAATCTTTTATGGAATCTGCTTGGATTTCATTGAAGAGGGCTGCGTTTGGTGCAGTCATCGGCGTTTCTTACCATCCACTGGGCATGTCTGCTGCAATTTTCGTTGAGTATCATCGGGTGCTGAGCGAGGTGTGCGCGCTTTTTCTTTCCTAATTCGGTAATTATAGCAGCTATCGTTTTCAATTTCTCCGATGTTGATTGGTCCACGCGCCCAGAGCAGCTTTTGAAAGGTGGTCCGTTGTATCTCCAAAATTTTGTCCGTGACTGTATACCACAGTACTTCGTCCCAAACAAGAATACGTGTCTAGTATTTGGTATTCTGAACAAACTTATACAATCAGTAAAATCGAACTCTTACAAAACCGTGCTGCGCGATTGATTTCTTCATATTATTCACATTAAACCAGCGTCACGTCATCAACAAAAAAGCTAGCGTAGACAACTTGGTACTACGCCGTAAATGTTCGCGCCTATCACTTTTCTATCAGATTTATCACCATCCTTTCCTTCACGATATTTGTTTTTCATTCACCACCAATTATGTAGGGTCTGTCCTGAATGTATTGTCAGTAAGGCCATTAAAAGTTATTTATTGAATTTATCGTTACAAGTGTTTAAAATCTTCATAAATGTCTCTTTTTGCGTCGACACATCGGCTCCAGCGAGACTTCCAGTTCTCGAATGCGTGGCGGTAGTCCTCCTCCGGAATGGCCTTTAATGCTGCGGCACAAGCTGCTTTGATCCCGTCCACTGTCCCAAAATGCTTGCCTTTCAGGGGTGTTTTGAGGAGTGGAAATGGAAAAGAGTCTGGGGGAGCCAAGTACGGGCTGTACGGGGGCTGGGGGGATTGTTGGCACCCCTGCGTTAACAAGGTAGTCGGTGACGATGGCGGCACTGTGGGCGGGCGCATTATCGTGGTGCAACTGCCATTTGTCTGCGATGTATGGCCGGATGCGTGGAACCCTGCGTTTCAGTCTTTTGAGGACTTCCACATAAAATTTAGAGTTCAGAGTGTTTCCAGGTTCTACAAGCTCGTGATGAACCAGTCCGTGGATGTCAAAAAAAATATGATGAGCATGACCTTGATCTTTGATTTGCTCATCCTGGCTTTTTTCTGGCGAGTGGATGAGGGCATGTGCCACTCCGATTATTGCCTTTTGGTCTCCGGGTCATATTTAAATACCCAAATCTCGTCACGTGTAATGACCTTGTCCAAAAATTTTCGATCCCGCTTGCACATGGCGAGGTTTTCTTGGCATCTTTCAACGCGGCGTGACCTTTGGTCGTCAATGAGCACTTTTGGAACCATTTTGGCGCACACTTTCAGCATGCCAATATCATTTGTAACGATTTCATGAACTTGAGTTTTCGCAATGTTTAACATGCTGTCCATTAAACGAGCACTTAATCGTCGGTCTGAGTTCAACAGTTGCCTCACTCATGTCACATGGTCAGCCATGGTGGTCGTGGATGGCCGTCCGGTGCGGTCCTTGTCGTCGACCTCTTCCCGTCCTTTGAAAATACATTGTGCCACCGAAACACTTGCCGATCTGACAGCGCATGTTCTTTGTAAGCAGTTTTGAATGTAATAACAGTTTCCGCAGTGGTCTTGACAAGCTTCAGACAAAACTTGACCGCAAATATTTGTTCTAATGAGGGCTGCATTTGCACTTGCACAAAAATTTAAAAAAACTCTCACGGACAGGCCCGTCCTCACTCTCCCATGCTCGAAGCACACTGAGCGATGAAGCGCTGCTTGGCTGGGTTACCCCACTACCAGTTTCAACCGGTTTGACCACGCTCCGACGTACAGTCACGTCACAATAAATTCACTGACATTACTTTCAGGACAGACCCTGTATATACTCGTCGCGACCATTCATTGGAAGTCAAACGCTTAAACTGCCAGTATTTCTATTCATTTTCCTTCTTATCGCGCACAATAGCTGATTGGAACGCCTTAGCATCACACATTTCCACTGAATCCGACCAAACCAAATTTCATGATCTAATTCGCTCACGACTAACCACCTAAACTTATTATTATTGTTATTTTTAAGACCGCACTCACTTCTGCGGTTCTTGATGCTGCTTTGCTTTTTACGGACCTATGTGTACCCCTAGAGTAGTTCAATGCTTTTTCTGCAATTTCTGTTCGCGAAATTATTTTGCACATTCTCTATGTTTAACTTTTTATTATTGTGTCCTTTCTTTGGTTATGATAACTAATCAATACCCAGTGCTGATGTGCCCCTCCCCCATGTATTACTCTATTAATGAGGGCATGTGGGGGGTATTTTGAATGGTAGTAATTATAGTACCCCTTTTCATGATTGCACTCTCTTAATGTCTACTGTTTTCCGAGACTTCTCGTCAGCTATTATGGCGAGTGTATACAACAATCCGTCAGATTAAAGCAAAAACATAACACGGTATACAAATGTGATACAAGCATGCTCTCGTTGCGCGTCTTGCATAAGAATATGCCCGATAATTGTGCTCGTGACGGCGCCGGTGTGTTGAAGCGCTAGCAAGGGCCACGTAAAGATGATGCACCGGTGCGTGACGTTGCCTATAGCATAGCTAACCCTCGCGATAGACAGAGAGGCGCTATTTGCAAACGCCAGCCGTGCGTCATTCGCTTCGCATGAATGCACATTCTATATTGCGGCGAGAATCCTCGTTGAAAGCGACTCGTTTTTGTTCGTTCTTTTTCTGTTTTTTTTTTTTCATGTAGCAACAGTTCGCTATCATTCAGCTATATAAGGGGTTGTTTTCGGAACAAAGTGCCTACAAATGGCAACCACCTTTTTGTTGACAAAAAAATTTACAAGAGACGAATGTCTGCACAACGTCACTCAGCATACTACGCCGTTGCTGATCGCTTGACCTGCAGATAACTTATTACAGCGAAAGCTGTTATGAGATCACAACAAGGGTCGTTTCTGCGCCGTAGTTGTCCGCCGCCGCCGCCGCCGCCGCCGGTGTCCGTAACCAATATCGCACGAAATAAGAAAAAAACTAAATAAATAAAAAACACCTGTGACCGAATGGGATTCGAACCCGGGTCTTCTGCGTGGCAGCCCAGCACTCTACCACTGAGCTACGCCGCTGCTTGAAACTGCTGTGCAAACTGACCCTAGGCAGGCTTCATGTCGGGTAAGGAATCGCGTTACCGTGTGTTGTTAAGCGCTTTAGAACAGTACAGTCAGAACCAGGCGTCACACAAATCGAATTGCGTAACGAGTGGGTCGTTCAATTCTCCAAACCATTACAAAAGCCTGAGGCAAAATTCTTCATCGTCGTCAGCCACAGCATCAACAAAGTGCACATAATGCGTTACAAGAGTGTAGCGGGTACCACGCTTTTCTGAAGAATGAAGAATAATGGCATAGTAGACGCTTCCCCACTACACAAAAATTATGGTGATTTATGGCGTAGTGGGTGCAAGTGTGGTTGTGGTAGTTGCCCCAATAATGTTTAAAAAGGGCCCTAGAAAGGCCGCTCTCCCAGCTTTTGCTGTGGCTGTGCTGCGAGTTCCGCGCAGGCCTGGCGGTTTTTTTTTATTTTTTTGTAAACAAAATATCTCTTTGCAGCTCTACAACATCTGGTATCAGAAGATGTATACGCTGTATAAGCCTTCTGACGTCAAACTGCTTTTTTTAACAAAATCACTTCAATCATCCCGTGCATGCACGCAGCACGGAAATAAGGCCAAGAAAAAACACAACTAAAACAAGTCTCGAATGAGTCTGTGCAAAATGTATTATAAATTTTGACGACTAGATCACAAAGCTGCAAACACTGAGCCCACTACCGCCCTCGCGAAGGCTACTCAGCTCGCGGCACAGCACAAATATTCGTTCAGTTTTTCTGGCCTCCTTGCATTTCCGTGTCCTCGAAGCTTCTTCCTGCTCTCACAAGCAGCGTCTAGTAATTAAACCACGGCCAATCATTTATAGAGGAGAACGCCGATGTAAAACCAGCGGTTTAGATAAGGAAGTGCCGATGTGCAGAGGGTTTGTTGGCAATTTACGGAGCGGGAAAAAAACTTGTTACTGACTGGGATGCGGTCTCATGAGATTTTAACCACCAAGTTTCCTGGCCCCTATGGGAAGCGCGCAGCAATATTCGACCGGTAAAAGCCCATTCGGGAGTAAAGAACTGTTCCGGCAAAAGAAAAATAAAACAAAAAAAACCGTAAAAAGGCGTAGACGTCGGTGTTTGAAACGAATTACATGAGTAGATGGTTTGGCTCCTCTACTCTGTCTCGTTCTAGTGAAGGGTATATAGAAGCATCGTGGGCCTGGCGGAATAAAGGTACTTATAAGCCCACAGACCATAAGTACACGGCCACCCCTTTTCATTCCGTTTACTCAAACATATGATCTCTAAGTACCTCTAGTTAATAAACCCTATGGCACACTGCCTGCTTCTAAATGAGGCATATCCTGTTGGAGTACTGACATTGCGAGTAGGTAGGGTTTTTTTTTTACGATTTGCACGTTTCACCGTTGAATTTGGTTGAATTTTATTACGCCACAATAATTACTAGAGGCCGCTTTTTCTATATCTCAAAGCTGGGATGGATTGTTCGCATGAAGAACTTCAATTCTTCCGTTTGACATAGCCGTATACTCACCTAATTAAAAAGTTCATTAATTTAACTTTCTTAACTACTGTCCCAAATGATGTCTTTAGCCATCTTAAGATACCTGCCGCTACAGAAAAAGTGACTCATTCATTATGGACGTCTCAGCAGAACATGGCACTTGCGCTCTTCCGCGTTTAAGTTTAGGTTTCGCCGCTGAATTTGGTGATTTCATTACTTCGCAATTATTACCAAAGGCCGCTTTTTCGAAATCTCTAAGCTGCAATGATTTCTTCGCATGAAGGACTTCAATTTAACTTTCTTAATTACTGCCCCAAATGATGTCTTCAGCCATCTTAAGATGCCTGCGGCTACAGAAGAAGTAATTGGGATGGCATCGAACAAGTATCGCATTTCCCTGAGTTTTGAGGATTTCGGACACATTTCTTGAAACACCCTGCATAAGTTGTGCCTTGATTACCCATATTATTGCAACTGCAATTAAAGGGACAACGCAGAAAAATTTTCGTGGCCAGAAACAGCCTATGACTTAGAAAACCCTGTTTTAAAAGAAATCGCAACTGGCTCTCTCGCTTTGTTGCTCACGCGATGTGCCCAGTTGAACGAACGGGTTTCTGTGCCTGGAAAGAGTCCACTGCGAGTTAAGATATGTCTGACTACCCGTTAAGTAATCGCGCATGCAGACAAACAAGGGGCTAGAGAGCGTGCGTGTGTGAAACAATCATCAAGGTGACACAAGCTTCCTTTTTCTCTGCATTATTCAGAAACAATCAGCGGATGTCGTCTCGCTATGGCCCTCTTTCGATTAAGACTGATAGCTACGTACCTGAGGCGGTAACTTCAATGGTCTAAATGCGCTTTAAGCGTCGTCGCGTGAGCACGTGCCATTTACACGGGGTGTTGTTTGTCAACATCGAGGTCGTTAAGGAGCCGATTAGTGGTTACGCGGTCACTCATTACATTACGGGAAGGTACCGTAGTCCTCTTTTTTTCTTTTTTTTTGAGATCCGCTTTGTTTCTTTTCTTTTTGTCTGTGTGTATGTGTGGCTGAGCCGGTCAATTCAAACGTGATTCATTCAAAAATCTTCTGCTACCTACGGCTCTGAAAGACCTGCGTGCGCATTCGAGGAGAGGTATTTGATCGCGGGAATAATCGCGCACGCTAACGGCGTTCGCAAGCTTACCCGGCTTCCTCGACAACGCGCCACGTGCGAAGCCGCGCTGCACCGCATCCAAATGCGGCGCGTTATAAAATAGCACCTCTGCACACGCGTCAGGTCTGTTGGCATCCTTCGGCAAACTGGCTGGACTGTAAATGGAAACGTCCTTCGGCCGGCCTTCCTCTTGCTAGACGTCGAGTCGTTTGCCTAAATTCAGGAAAGTAGTGTGCGTACGTTTCCACTCACCCTTCATGCGCTCTGAATAACGAGACTCACTAACGGCTAGGCAAGGCGTCACGCCGCCCCCCTTCCACCCCCGCCTTTTATGCTTCGTTATTATTTTGGTTTCATTCTTGTCGCGTACACGGGCAACGCTGGTAAGAAGAAAATAAGAGAGCCGCCTGCAACACCTCCTTCTCCAGCACGCCTGAAATTGGTAAGTAGCGGAAACTTCGGGATGGTGCTGCGGGCAAAACTGCCGGTCGGATCGAGGTGTGTCTTGACGGCGATAACATGTGTGTGCGTAAGTGTAGAGCATCGCTTGCGCCTCGCCGCAAAATCCGGGACACAAGGAAATCGCCTTCCAACGGTTGCGGCCGCACTCGCCTAGACCGTATAGAAATACGAGGAGGTCTGGCCCTGTCGGAGACTTTCTGTGTCATCTAGAAGCAGCTGGGAGACACGTACGACGCTCGCGCGATCGGCCAACTTCTCCCTAGAGGGCGTTGATCTAGCCTCGGCGGGGATATTTCGGCGGAATTACTCTTTCAATGCAAGGAGACGCGTTCTGGTTTGCTGCGTTTTGATTTACTCTCTCTATTTCCTCCTCCCGCTCTTCTACGTGTTTTTTTGGTTTTCTTATCTCTTTATGCATTCGTCTGTCCTACTGACGAAGGAAGAAAAAAGAAATGCAATTTTGTATGAAGTACTTCCTTGAATCAGTTTCTCCCTAAGCACCGAATGCCAGACGCGTACAGAGGAGAGCTAATGGCCGACGTTATCTCTTTTCTTTCTTTCAGCTTGTCCGCATTCCAAAAGCTCACTTAGCCACATACGTAGAGCGGGAAACGTTAAAAGTGGCGATGGAGGCAAAGATAACGCTTATCTCTTGATATTATCTCGATCCGAGTATAGTACACACACGCTTGAGAAGAAAGAACGAAAATTCATAGGCGATTCGGTGGGTGTTTTAAGATGAATCTGTTTTCGTAGAACTCAATATGAACATTCCACGAGATAAAAAGAATCGACCACTTGTACAACTCTACGAGAACTCCCGTGGAGCTAATAGGTGTTCCGGCTGCATTTTGTTATAGATGAAGCCAGGCTTTCTGAAGCTGACCGACATGGATCTCTGGCATCTTTGAACACATGTTGACAGATGTTAACAAGTTAAACCCTGGCACCCTTCAGAAAGAAATCCAATATCGAGAAAGACAGTACGTATATAGTTAAGGGGGCATATATTAAGTACATGCATGGGACGCGTGCTGTGTTTTGCTCTGCTCGACTGACTTCTGAACATGCTCCAACAAGCCATGGTCGGCCCACTCCTTGCTCTTATAGAAAAGGTTCTCCTTTTAATTGTCTTTGAAATCAGCTGTGGCATGCCTGTTTTTCAGGTTGTGTATATTTGTTTGAACACACTCATCAGAGTGTTACAAGACACATTTATTGGTTGGTTCTCCTATGAGCACGAGGTTTCGCGTTTGGTTCCCGGCCCACTGCAGCCAAATTTCGGATGGTGTGCATGCATATATATATATATATATATATATATATATATATATATATATATATATATAGTAAGGAAAGGAGTGTGAACTTAAGGGCTCGTTTGCTTTGTTAAACACATTATTAATGAGAACTAACAGACAATGATGCCAAGGAAAGTATAGGGGACGTTATTAGAAGTAATTGTAATGTAAATGTGAAGAAAGAGAAGTGGACGAAAAGATAACATGCCACCGGCAGGATCCGAAACTGCGACCTTCGAATAACGCGTCCGATGCTCTACCACTGAGCTATGGTGGCTGTCATCCCCCCCGTCCACTTTATAGGGTATATATGTTCATTAAACGTGGCAGCGTCAGTCAGCGCCGCCTGTTGCCATTACGGCGAGTGTGAAACACTCTTTTTGCCAGTAGGCGTCACGTAGCACGTGATCTTATTACGAGCTGGCAGCTGACTAATAATCCCTCGCATACCACCTGAAGGCAACAAGTCTGCCAGAACGAGACCCTCGTTATGAACTAAGGAAAGGAGTGTGAACTTAAGGGCTCGTTTGCTTTGTTAAACACATTATTAATGAGAACTAACAGACAATGATGCCAAGGAAAGTATAGGGGACGTTATTAGAAGTAATTGTAATGTAAATGTGAAGAAAGAGAAGTGGACGAAAAGAAAACATGCCACCGGCAGGATCCGAACCTGCGACCTTCGAATAACGCGTCCGATGCTCTACCACTGAGCTACGGTGGCTGTCATCCCCCCCGTCCACTTTATAGGGTATATATGTTCATTAAACGTGGGAGCGTCAGTCAGCGCCGCCTGTTGCCATTACGGCGAGTGTGAAACACTCTTTTTGCCAGTAGGCGTCACGTAGCACGTGATTTTATTACGAGCTGGCAGCTGACTAATAATCCCTCGCATACCACCTGAAAAAAACGGGTACACGTACGAGAGAGCAATACTTTTATGCCTAACGTTTCGGCCGTGGCACGGCCTTCGTCAGAGAATGCCGAAGACGAAGGCCGTGCCACGGCCGAAACGTTAGGCATAAAAGTATTGCTCTCTCGTACGTGTACCCGTTTGTTTTTCTTATACGTACCGAACCCACTGAACTTTCCTGCTGAATATATATATATATATATATATATATATATATATATATATATATATATATAGAGAGAGAGAGAGAGAGAGAGAGAGTGTGAGAAAGAGGTGTCGACCGATCCTTCTCCACCAAAAAAGAACGCGGGTGATATTATGTATATTGCCTCCCTCAACGGTGGGGGGATGGGGAGGTGGTTCTGGAGTTTCAAGTCATTTACGCCTGTGATTCAGCGAACATTTTGCCCTGAGCTATTGCAGTATTTGATCTTTAAAGTACGCCCACGACTCCCTGGGCCGCATTCAATGTGATTTTCATGCGTAAGAATACTTCGCGCTTGATCGCCTGTGACCACGGCCAGCGGCCGTCCTTGCGAATCATTTGAGTATGTGAAGTGTTTTATGAATGAAGGCTCCTTCTTTTATGTTGAAATTTGCTTCTACAATACCACTCTTCGAGAAAAAGCTTCTTTAACAACATAGAACACTTTCAAGAATCTGTCTTAGTTGCAGCGTAATCTCTAGACAGCCGTGTTACATAAGTTTGGACGGTAACGCAGTGGTTCGCTGTCAATCACGCGTTGCTACAACCTCAGCATAATGTGGGGTGTTAATGGCTGGACATGTAGCAGTGCGGATGTGACGGCGCGACGTCGGCGTGGCATCCCGTGCGAGAAAACGGCACGTTCCACGCCGGTGGCTCTGCCGGCTTCAGTCATGCGAAAGCACTTGCCAGGTTGCCGGCGTCGTTTACTCTTCCTCTTTCACGGTCCCGTTTGCGGCTGAATGGGCCACCATTATAGTTCAGGCGTGCGGTCATGGTCTTGGTGCCGGAATCACTGTATCCCCAGGAGAACCGGCAATCCTCGACTCATTTGGCACGATGCTGCTTTCGACAAAGGGCAGTGACACGGACGGAAAACGCGATTGAAATTCGAAGCAGAGATTCAGTGGCCAGAGAACTCAGACGGCTAACGTGTAATCAATCATAATCAAAAGGCCACGTCAAGAAACGCAATGTTCCTGAATGTTGAAATCATCTTTGTGAGCGCCTCATTGCTTTGACGATAAGTTTTTGCATATATTGCTCAGAGCGTTTATCAGTTTTTTTTTTAATGCGAAGCATTTCTTAGCGAACTTCGGCGACTTTGAGCGTATCTATCTATCTATCTATCTATCTATCTATCTATCTATCTATCTATCTATCTATCTATCTATCTATCTATCTATCTATCTATCTATCTATCTATCTATCTATCTATCTATCTATCTAGCCGCCGACGACTTTGTGCTCTCGTGGCCGTATCGTTAATGGGATTTATACCAAATTTGGTATGGCATAATATGACTGTATGACGAACATAATTAGCTGGTCATACCATGAAAATCATGACTAACTTGTCATGAAAAGTATGATTTACATGCCATGGCCGAAGTGCTCGTGAGGCCGTTTTCTTAAATTGATATATCCAAAAATTGGTACGATGAGACATTTCTGCATGACCAACATAAATGACAGGTGCTAATATGCAAATAATGACCTGCATGTCATGAACAACATGATTTACATGCCACGCTCATGGTGCGCTGACGACCATTTCGTTCGCTTGATATACACCAAATTTGGGATTGAGTGACGTGACTGTATGACGAACATAAATGACAAGCGGTAAAATGAAAAGCATGACTTGTCATGTGCGACATGACTTGCATGCCACGCTCATGGCGCGCTCGCGGCCGTTTCGTTTGCTTGATATACACCAAATTTGGGATTGAGTGACGCAACTGTATGACGAACATAAATGAGAAGTGGTAATATAGAAATCATGACCTGTCATGTGCGACATGACTTGCATGCCACGCTCATGGCGCGCTCGCGGCCGTTTCGTTAGCTTGATATTCACCAAATTTGGTATTGAGTGACATGACTGTATGACGAACATAAGTGGCAGGTGGTAACATGAAAATCTTGGCATGCATGGCATCTACAACGCCATTTACATGCCACGCTCATGGTGCGCTTGCGTCCAGTTCGCTATCTTGATATACACCAAAATTGGTATTGCGCGACGTGACTGTATGACGAACATAAATGACAGGTCCTAACATGTAAAATATGACATGCAAATTATGTAAAGCATGATTTGCGCCTTACTGGCTGCTTCGCATTACATCGATTCCGACAGTGCGTGGGATCTGCCGGCTTTTTTTGTTCAGCTTACGTCAGTTCATTTGTTGTACGTGCGCACAAAATACATAAATTTTATCTAAATACAAACTTGTGGACATTTCGCTTTCAAGGAACGGAAAAATAAGAAATGAGGACTGGAGTTACAGCGTTTCTTTTGTCAATATGTTAGCCCTTTCTTTCGGTCACAGCTGTTGTAAGCGCACAAATCCGTCCATTGTGTGGACATTTTGAAGGAAGTAAATACCAATGTAGGGAACACACAAACTGCGATATGATCATGCATACCTGCTATCGCGGAAGAGACAAATTAAGTACCTACTTTTTAAAAAAAATTAACAAGAAACATGTCAGCGCCACGTGCAAGCAGACAAGAAATTTCACCGTGAGTATAGTGAGCGGGCAATTTATACACCCAAGGCACGAAATGTTCCATATCCTGGAAATAACAGTTGCCACAGATCTTGGCTAGAATCGAAAGCTCTGTATGCCTTGGCTGAGCCATCAGCCCCCGGTTTGCTATTTTAACTTACAACACTAGCTCGAGAACTGGCCGACCTTATGCCTTCGTCCTGGTCACTTCATTGGAACATGGCATGACGTGAAGAAGACATTAGCCATATTAGTTTCCTTAGGGGGGGGGGGGGGGGGCTCAATGTTACCTTTTTTGACAATTTCTTTAACTTGTGCCATTAATGAAAAATGGCACAAGTTAAAGAAATTGTCAAAAAGATAACGTTCAATAACTTTGATTTCCACTTTGATTCGCTTTGGCAACGCCACAATAGCCCTGTGTTGTACCGGAACATTATATACGAACTCATTTACCGCAGAGCCCTAAAGAACAGGATCTGCTTGCGCTAAGTGCGATGAAGTGCACCGAATACAATGAAAAGGGTAGTAAGGAACCAGTAGCGTAGCCATCGGGGGGCCGAAGGGGGGGGGGGGGGGGGGGGAGGGGCTCAATCATACTTTATGAAAGTTCATGCGTGCATTTTGTATGTGTGCGTGTATATATACACATGCAATACTCAAAAATTTGGGTGAGGGGTGTGGTTTGAACCACCCCAACCCCTGTCCCCCCACTGTACGGAACGTTATATCTGGTCCTGCAAGCGCTTCTCTCCTTAGAAACACGGGGTAAGCTAAATTTAAAAAAAAATTGGGGGGACCCTTAAGCTTCGCCTTTAAGAGTTGAACGCGATAGCGATATCCCGTCCCTACTGCGTACTTCAATCACTTAGTGCATACTATGTAATGGGTAGTATGGTTTAAACCAGGAGAAATTATGCGCGGCAAATGTGGGAAATGTTTTCGAACTTGCTATGCACCCACTACGTGGTGTTAAGGGAATACGCGCAGTAAGGTGTGTGCCGTTTGTAATGGGTGGCTGGCTTTAAACTATGGAATCGTTATGATAGTCACATATCCTGACGCCCGATGGCAATTTACGCTTGTACCACGCAATATTCCTGGGATATTACATGTTATATTGCGACGCCTATATAAAGGACGCTTGCGTTTGCGAAGCATGGAAGTTATTTTCACTGCATTTCCAAGCAGAGGAAGTTAAGTTATTTTCACAGTATATCCAAGTAGAGGCATGGCTGTGTGGTAGAACACCTGCTTGCCACGCAGACGACCCGGGTTCGATCCAAAATAAGCAGGTTTTCGAGAGAAACTGACGAGCAGGCACGCGCCCTTTTCTCAGGCCATGCACAACCTGCCTTTATACCTCAGGTAATTTTTCTTTAAAATCGGAACTGGTAGTTTCTCTCAGTTCAGCAGGGTTTTTTTTTTTTAAGCAGTCTGGCTACCCAAAGGCACATGGTGCAGTTTTTTTTTCCTTCTTCTTCTTTTTTTTTCTTTTTTTTTTTTTGCAGCGAAAGATGTTCTGAGATCGCAACAAGGGCCGTTTTTGGCGCCGTAGTTGTCCGCCGCCGCCGCCGCCACCGCCGCCGGTGTCCGTAACCACCATCACGCAAAATAAAAAAAAACGAAATAAATAAAAAATACCTATGCCAGAATGGGAACCGAACCCGGGCCCTCTGCGTGGCAGCCAGCACTCTACCGCTGAGCTACGCCGGTTTTTTTTTTTTTTCCTTAGTGGCTGAGCTACGCCGGTGCTTGAAACTGCGTTGCAAACTGACCCTATGCAGGCTTCATGTCGGGTAAGAAATCGCGTTAAAATGTGTTGTAAAGCGTTTTATAACAGTAGAGTAACAACCAGGCGTCACACAATGCGAATTGCGTAACGAGGGGGGTCGTTCAATGCTCCAACCCATTACAAAAGCCTCAGGCATAATTCTTCATCGTCTTCAGCCACAGCATCAAGAAAGTGCACTTAATGCCTTATAAGTATGTAGCGGGTACCACGCTTCTCCGAAGAATAACGAATAATGGCATAGTAGACGCTTCCCTACTACACAAAAATTAGGATGATTTATGGCGTGGTGGGTACCATGCAAGTTGCTTGTAGTAGTTGCCCCAAGAATGTTTAAAAAAGGCTCTATAAAGGCCGCTCTTCCAGCTTTCGCTGTGACTGTGCTGCGCATTCCGCGCAGGCCTGGCGGTTTTTTGAACACGCGTGACATTTACCGAGTCCACTTGCCTTGCCTGTGTAAGATGTGCATGGAGACGCGGTTCTCTGCATTTATTTTCAGTTTAGTTGCACCTTTGTTTATTTTTTTTGCGGCAACAAAAGATATTTTCGCTTTGACAATGTCAAGAAAACTGCTTAGAAAGTGCAGTATAGTTGGAAATCAACACGCTTCGTCTGCTAACAAAAACGAGACTGGGAGCACTCGTGCGATCACTTCAGCAAGTATCTTTTCTCCTCAATGCGCGTCGCCGCAAGGACAAAATGTTACCTATAGTGACAATGGCTACGCTTTGATTGATGAGGAGCCTCTACAAAGTGTGATCACGTGTAACTGTGTCTGCATAGAATGTGTAGGAACCATGGTACTCGTAGAGAACACTATAGATCGGGTTCCTTGGAATGGAAACCCCGAGAACGGCCACCTTCGAAACTGTTCTAACTTTCAGCAAGGCCTGCAGGGCCCGAGTAAATGTCCTTATGACGTTTGGCGTATCACCAAGGCGCAACACTGTGATATGGTTGGGTGAGATCGATTGCCGTCGACAGCATTTTGCCAATAGAGAGACAGAAAATATGACAGAACAAGCGAGGGAAAAGAAACAATCGAACGCGAAAATTGACCGTCGGTGGTGTCAGCAAGAGTGATGCAAAAAAAAAGAAAGAAATCACGTGATGATGTCACCACATCGCGTCATCATGACGTAACAGATCGCAAAAATTTGGGATGTCATCCCGTGACATCGTCACTTGGCCAGACTTGGGCTGATCACGGAGGCAGTGCAGAAAGCGTGCAATGTATCCGATCACGGATGCAGTGTAAAACCATGTTCGGTGCTGAAAGCTTCCGGAAGAGGGCCGGGGAGGATCAATACCTCGACTGAGAAGAAAAAGAAGATTGATTTCGCCTTCAAGATATCTTAGCTGAATGCATAAGGGACCTTGTGAGTTTTTGGTTGGTACATTTCTCCTTAAAATGTTCTCTTTTTTTTTTCCTACAAATGAGCACTCCAAGAAAGTGGGATCATTGTCCTTTATCCTGCCCAATATATCTGTAGCCTGCAGAGAGTTCGGTCGGCAGAGGTTAAGACAGCCATTTCGTTTCTTTTTTCCTCGTTTGGGTATTTTCGCATCTATATTAGGGGACTGTTGCACGCAAAATGATATGGACCAGTCTTTTTCCGCCTCTTTTCTAAAATTTTATCAAAAAACTCTTGTACTATTTGTAAAATCAGTAGTTTGTTTGCCAATGTCCAGGTCGCCAGCCTGTTATTCCTCCGCTTTTGCAATAAAGGCGCCCGTGACAACAGCACACCGACTGCTAATTCGTCGACTCAATAGTTTACGAAGGGCTCGGAGTTAATTCATTAATTTTAAAATAATTCCCCATCCCCTGGAGACCTAGGTGCTAAATTCCTGTTTTGCTGCTTGCTTTTTTTATGTTTTTTTTAAGGAGGGCGGAGGGACTTTACCAATCACACACCACCCGTCTAGATCCCCAAAGTATGCCGCTGCGATTCTCAAAGGAGCTCTTGGGCGAAAGTTTTGACAGGGAGCACGTGGCGGAGACTACTCTGCTCGGAAAGTGTTGTGAGTCAGATATGTTGGCGCTCAACTATCCACCAGTTCAAATGTGTTCCGTCGTGTAGCGTTCAATGATAAAGTGTCGTGCCTTCACCTGTAAGGACAGCGTGACTCCAAAGCCGGCTACGTCGCTGCATATCGGAAACGCATCAGCAAGCGCAAAATTTCGTCAAATCTTGACAAACTTGTTTTTAACTGGAATAGAAATACTAAAGAACATGCATTGAAGCTTCAGTCGCGAAAGCAATTTTAGTTGGCGGAGCATCCAGGTCGTAATGCTGAAATGCTCTGCCACAAATGGCGTATTAAAGTTTTTTTAATGATTTCTTTAAGCAATCGCTGAGTGAATCCAACAGAAAATTAAGCCAATGACCCTTGGCTTTATTTCTGTTGGATTCATTTGATTTTGTCTGGCAAAGGCACGAGCCCCTAAAAAAATTCTCCTTCCTTCGTTCTTTGAAGCACATCGGAAATTTGACATGCGTGAATACATCTAACAAATATTCATTCTCAATTGCTTTATTGCACATTCGCTTGATACCGGTTATATGAAGACTGCAAAAATTGTGACAATGGAGCCCTCAATACCAAATATTTTTGAAGACGGGATAGTTGACGTCGGGAATCAAGCTATGTGTCGGCCTGCTCGGCGCAGCCTGCGAGATGTCAGACGTTTTTTTCTGGGCGCTTATAGAGTAATTAACCAGGAGAGAAACGTAGGAGAAATTATAATTTAAGCACATTTTATTATTTGCTTCTTCAAAATTTTACTTCAGCACTTTTTTGTCATTGTGCATCAGTATGTGCGTAAAGAGAAATTATCTTTGCCTTGCCGGGTTGGCAGATACTGAATTGATGATTCATTCTTGAGTGACGATACTTGTAGTGATTCAGAGTGGCTTCTTTATGAAATGAAGAGAAACATGTTCTCGTGCCTGAAATAAACAAAAAAATATGAATCAGTTATTGTACAACGTACCTTGATTATTAATTCCGTAGGCGCGTAGCTTTAAGCGTGTGTATGCACGATACATGTTTTCGTTTAACCAATCAAACGCCTGGTGTCAACTTTCATTTTTGTTTTGTCCAATAACAGTAGACTGATCAATTTATTTGTACAAGTATTGCGCTCAATTAACAGCTCTCTAGGGCCTGTTATTCCGCATTTTCTTATTATTGAAGCAGTAATAATACGTACTACGAAGATTCTGGATGCTTTATACTCCAGCCCTGTCTTACACTATAGATCTTCCTTGTTCTCCCAAGCTATCATTCTATAGGACATGCAATGACCTCAGAGATGACGCGGTCTCTGCTCTGTTTCAGAGGCCATGCTCCGCTGCTTCTATTGTGTTTAACCCCAACTATATGCGGCCTCCGTGGGCAATATTTAAACCGCCCCCTCGAACTCATACGGCGTAACTCCATGGGTACCATTCACTACTGAGGCAGGTTTCACATCATACTGTGATGTGAAATCTGGTAATTATGTTAAAATTCCTAAGTAGCATATGTTACTTACTAGGCGACTTTGAGATGTTCTCTACCATCCACCGTAGCCTCCGTAGCCACCGTAGCCTCCGAAAGCTCCCCCCACCAAGACCGCCCACACCAACACCGCCCAGAGCTCCGAGGCCGAGACCGTAGACGGGCATGTAGACGACGCCGCCGTTTCCGTATCCACCGTTTCCGTTTGTGCCACTCAGGCCAGAGTGTGCCACCAACGCGCCGCCAGAGCTGACCTTGTTCACGTGGTGAACCGTCTTGACTAGAAATGAAGGCCCCAGCACGACTTTTCCGTGGCCATGGCCGCCGGAGTTGAGTACCACCACGCTGCCGCCCACTCCTGTGCTAACACCGCCGCCGTAGCCACCATCAGCCACGGCGCCGGCCAGCGCGACGGCGACGAGCGAGCACAGGACGACGGCCACTGCCTGTCAAACCAAAAGGCACAGAGGAGCGCTCACAAGCTGCTTCTGGAAACACGCAGTGGCAAAGCCGTGACTGCTATCTCGTGCACATACTGTTAGCGAACAGCAAAATTTGTAGAGAATGTGCACAACAATTCGTGCTGGCAGCAGACGCATTACTGACTGACCAAGACCAATATTTCCCGCTGCAAAACGACGTACGGTTGATTTTGGGAAGGGGCGTAGCCAGAATTTTTTTTTTTTTGGGGGGGGGGGGGGGGGGTTCAACCATAGTTTATGTATGTTCGTGCGTGCGTTTGTACGTTTCCGTGTAAAATTGAAAAAAATGCGGGAGGGGGAGTTTGAAACCCCCCACCCTCCTCTGGCTACGCCCCTTGTTCTGGGCGCCATACAAGAGGGAGCGCCTCAGTGCCGCTTTGCGTACCGTGCTCTACAAGTGATAATATCTGCAGCGTTGTTTTGTGCGGCCTGTACAAGACACGAAAACAAAAATATTAATTGTACTCGAACTGCAATCAACCGGGCTTTGTCACTGTTGCTACAAGCCTAGAAGCATGCAAAATTAGCGTAATTTTGACCCAACAGCAAACATTAGTATTCTACTGTATGTTTTTCACCATCTAAACCTTTGTTTGTGTTGTGTACCGAAAGAAGAAGGCTCTTCAGATGCCATAAATAATCTCATAGTATAGCTCTCCACTTGCATAACACAGATAAGTTCAGCAAGTCAGCTACTTTTTACTTTCAAATAACACTCGCGCTCCACTAAATGATTGGATAAAACTAAGCTTTTGGCATCTTTGCGTTTACTGTCAGCAGTTTCAAAACGCAAAACCTCACTCACGACTATAATAACAGTATATACTTTTAAAACGTCATTATTCAACTTAACCGATGTCCGGCGAGTTGCTCTAAGATACGTGTTAGCATTTAAAAAGGTTGTCACGCAGGATTACACTCTCATTGTGACAACGCTAATATTACTGCCTTATAACAATTAATTTTGGATAAGAACAAATAATTGGCATGACGTGTATTTCTTTCCAAAGGAGCGATTTCATAACAAATATTATATGGAGAGCATAGTATTAACGGTAACTGTTAGTATAGCTGCCAGTTCGTCACGATGGACGAGTGTTTACGGTGCTCGGCTGCTGACCCGAAGGTCGTGGTACTATTCCGGCAACGCCGGTCGCATTTCGGGGAAGTCGAATTGGCAGAAGGCCCGTGTACTGTGCGATGACAATGCACGTTAGAGAAGACCTGATGGTGGAAATTTTCGGAGCCCTTCACTACGGCGTCCCTCATAATCATATCGTAGTTTTGGGACGCAAAACCCTACACATCATAATTAATATTATTATTATAGCTGTCATTGCAATGCTTTTACTTTAGGCCAAATGAGAAGTTCGCAACTGCTTTTTTGGTCTGGTAAAAACATTCGGCTCATTATTTGAGTCGCCTTGTCTTTGCCGAGGTCAAGGCACAAGCAAAGCCTCCTACTGAGCCTTAATTATCCGCGTAGCTAGCTGTTGCATAGATCCAAACTTCATAAAAGCTCTTCATCGATTACAAAAATTAGTCAGGATTTTGTTGGTTTGCAATCTTTAATCATAGAGTGAAAAGCTTACTTCTACTCTGAGAGCGTCATTTCGTCTCTTCCCAGGTTCGGTTAATTTCTGCCAACTGCAAGAGGCTCCGTTGTTTGAAAACATAGAAACTGTTCAGGAATACCCGATGTCGAATATGCAATATGCTATAGCCTCTCGTTCCTTTTCCTGGATATGAAAAAACAAAATCCGCCCAGTGTTCTCTTGCCTAGAGAACGTAACATTTTAACCTGATAACTTACTTCGTACGATATAGTACCGCATTACACCGGCCTTCTCTTGAGGCCACGAAAAGTTCCGAAGAAGGAATGAAGTCTCAGAAAATGACTACCGTGCGTGAATGACTTATTGTATTCATAGCTGTTTGAACCATTTCTAGCGCTTGAAGCTTCTGAACTACGCCAGATTCCCACGCATTGCTGTCTTCAGTGTCACGTGCTGCCAGCGTCGATATTGATCGTAGCTGACAGCACGCGCTTCCTCAGAAAATCCATGAAACTTAAATTTGCCCTCTGGAACGCTAGAACGTTGTGCAAAATATTTTCGAAATATGAAATAGCATCAACTGAACACAACTGCCAGAGAATGGTCGAAACTATAGATGTTGAAGCATTTACTTACGATAGTCTTCATGACGTTGGTTGGTTCGCTGAATCAGCACAAGCTGCTACAACTGCTCCTCTTCGAACACGCGGGCTTCTTATATACTGTCCAAAAAATGTGTGCCGTAGCAAGTGGGGAGTTAAGACATGCCGATATTTTCTGTGCTTTCTTCGTGTTTTTGGCGGCTTCTCCAAACAAAGGCAACATGAGGAAAATTATTAACTCTTGAGAGGCATTCGTATTTTAATGTGGAATGTTGTGCCGAACCACCTGCCGAGTCAGTGATTCGAACTTCCAGGTGTCTACGTGGATGGCATTGGTTTCATAACGACGCGTTTCGGTTGCCCCCCGTGTGAAACGCGGCGCCAAGTATAGCACAAAGAAGGCCATGTTTCCGTGCAGTTGGATGTGCGAGCTTTATGTTCATCCGTGTCTTCATTTTTCCTTATGGGAAGCGACAACGAACGGAATCAGTTCTAGGCTTGATCGGAACGCTTGTGTACACCGTTCCTGTACAATTGCGTTTGGTTCTCCCTAATAACCGTTCAGCCATTATGATGATAGCACAGCTTTCTCATATTGCAATAATTGTAGTGTATTGTCCGACTGCACATGAGGTATCAAAAATACCATTAACGATGAAGTGTGTGCGTGTGCGTGTGTGCGTGTGCGTGCGTACTTGCGTATGTGCAAGTGGGGGACGTGCAAGATCACGCATATTACAAGGCGAAAGTCTTAACATCTTAAATGTCGATTTCGAGGTCGTGGTTCAAAAAATGAAAAAAAGAAAGTCACATGAGCGGACACGCTGCGCGTCTACTTCGTCCACTTTGTCTTTGCACCGTTAGCGTGAGAAGCAGCGTCAGATACATGCTCCAAACCGGTTCTGCGTCGTTGGCCCTGCCAAGAATGGCTGGGCAGAGATACTGAGAAAAATATTCCGGAATACAGATATCGAAATAGATACATTGGAAGCCTAAATTACAGATACTGAGATGCAATTGTCCTTGGCCTAACGGGATACTTCGGAGACACTTCTGCATAAAGACGAAAAAGATATCTCGCAATAAAGATACAGCAATACAGATACAAATATACAGATACCGGAATACTTTTTTTTTCGGGGATGCTGATGCTCCACAAAGACGTTAATCAATGCAGAATAATATTGTTAGTATAGTTTCAGTGCATTGAAAATCTCAAGTCAAGCATATCGCTCGAATCACTAAAATAAAACGCCATGCAGTCAATCAAGAAAAGGCACATATCTGTTTTACACACAAGATATGCTCTGATGGGAAGGTTTTTATTTACTGGCAGCCAAGCAACAACAGCATCTCAAGTAGGCTGTCTTTTAGAACGCCTCAACACAGTAAGACTCGCGAACTCGCGAAATGGCTCACCACCCGAAAAAATTCAGGAGTGCTGCACCGGCCTTGAGAGACGTCGACTTTGGTTGTAAAAGGCCGACAATACAGCCTTCGTGTTGCTAACGTAGGTGGCGTCGGGTGCTTTATCACATGAGCCATTCTGCGCGTATGGGAAACACTTCACCGCCCACAATGTGTCGCCGACCAGCGGAGTGTCTTTGCTTTTCTAAGTACAGAAAAGTATTTCTTTCCCGTCGGAAACACGTCAAGTCATTTCATACATAAAAAAAGTAACGAGGTACCACGGTATCCTTTAATGTATCGCGATATACGCGATACATGGTAAAAGTATTTCACCACTGAGCTACAAATACCTTTTTCGAATACATCTCGATACAGGAAATGCAGATACTCAAAAGTATCTCTGAAATACTATCTCGATACCCCTGTACCGCAACACTGCCCAGCCCTGCTGCCAAACATGCACGGACTAGACAAGGGAATAAAATTAATAGCATCTGCGGTTTAACGTGCAAAACCACGATATGATTACGAGGCACGCCGCAATGGAGTGCTCCGGAAATTTCGACCATCTGGTGTTCTTTAACGTGCACCGACATCGCACACTACCCGGGCCTCTAGCATTTCGCCTCCATCGAAATGCGAAGTGGTCGGGATCTAACCCGAGACATTCGGGTAAGCAGCCGAACATCGTAACCTCTATACCACCGCGGCACACACTGGACAGGGGAAGTCATACGAGTCGCTTTCGATTTTAGTCAAGGCCCGTGCCCGATTCGGGTGCTTGTGCTCGCTGGGCTGTGGGTACTTGCGCTGCTGTCGGTGATCTCAGACCTTCACTCCACATTGCTATGGGTCAAACTAGGCTTCGCCTACACAATCTTAGAAAGTTCTTAGCACCCCCCCGTATTTTTTTTGTTGAAGCACTAGGAAGTGTTCGCCTCTGTCGTGCACGGTTTGTGAGAAATACGCGTGATTGAACCTTCACAATCAAACTGTACCGATTCAATGCATGCGAGAAAATGGCCCGTATGCGCAAAAAAAGATTGCGTTGAAATTGTTCACTTAAGTCAGCTATTTGTGAAAACTGGTTACGGGCTTTTTTCTCTTATTGAGGGAGACATATGATTCTCACCAAAATGTTGATTTAGGCAAGAACACTGTTCATGGTTTTGATAGCCTCTTTGCGCAAAATTTGTCTGGCCCTACTATTTTAGCACAACAGCCTCCTGCGGCGAGCTTCTTTATACCGCAGAGCAAATTCACAAACCGTTCCGTTATTAAGTGTTATTTGCCATTGGATAACTGCTTTCGCTAATAAGTTCAGCCCAAGGATTGTCCCGTGCTTTTTCTAAAGAAACACACTTACACGAGAGCGCTTATTAAACATGGGGCCTGTGTTTATTTGCATTACTTCGTGTAGAGGAAAATTGGATACGCGAAAATCAGGCCTTCGCTGCCGCTGGCCAATAATATTAGCAGATTTAGTTATACGCTCTGTAAAAGCACTGTGCGTTCCTTTGTTTGTTCCGTCTCATTAAAAGTAATGCAGCAAATTATGGAATAATTTTGACGCGCTCTTGTTGATTTGAGCGACGTAAACTCGCATTATTGAAAATAGCAAAGAAATTTCTGTCTAATTGTGGTAAAAATTCAAGATTCTGTGCGTAAGCGGGTCTTGCACGGCGCGCAAACAGCAGCTGCACGGTATTCTATTTAATATGCTGCGCTAGGAAAAGGCTGCTCATGGTAGCGATTCAATGTTCGCATAATCGCCATTTTTTCTTGCTTTCTACGATGCAATCTTCTGTTGAACCCATTCCTACTAGTCGTGGACAAATGCGAGAAGCCTGAAGTATGCACGCGTGCTTATGTCAAATTTCGGGAATATTATTTTTATTTTTACGTAGATTTCATAAAGGAGTAGTCGCGTAAGAAAAAGATCTACCGATATGCCCGCGTCTATATTTATTTATTTATTTATTTATTTATTTATTTATTTACAGTGAAACCTTGGGGATACGATCACAGCTCATACGAATTTCGGGGTGATACGAATTTTTAATTGGTGCCGGCCAAGGCCCATTGGCCTGCAGTGTAATGGAGTACGGTTGTTGCGAACCGATTTTCACCCCGTGACGTTTGATACGAACGCACGCTGCCGCCCAGGTACGAAGAGGTGCTGTCCGCGCTGTCGCGGAAGAAGCGCCAAGCCCGTACGAGCGCGTGAACGCAAGCGCGGGCAGGCGCACCTCACCACCAAAGCGTCAGAATCCCGGAGTAAAAATAAATAAATAAATAAATAAATAAATAAATAAATAAATAAATAAATAAATAAATAAATAAAGAACTTTTCTTACGATCAGAATAAACCTTCAAAGGACGCGTCACGGCCTCCGAAATTGTGTGCGCGAATCTTTGAGGCTCTAATGTGCCTTCATGTGCCTTCGCGTTTAGATTACAGAAAGCATAGGCGTCATGCTTTTTTTCTAACGCGTCGACGCGGGCTGCTGTCGTTGTACTGTGTTTACACGTGCCTGCCTCGTGCATCAGACATCCTATGAAAGGTGGAGGAGGAGCGAAAGAAGGCGAGAATGGTATTGGCAAAGGATCCATGCCTCACAACGTCAACATGCGCGACTATTGAGGTTACACTTGTGCGGGCACGGCGGTAAATCTCCCAAAAAGCATCCCCAATACCTCCGAAATAACAAAATCGTAACATAGGATCCATGGTTCTGAAATTTCGTGGCCTTGATCTATCGCGTCAAAGCGCTTCTTCCGGTACTTTCGCCGCAGTACTCCGGTGTAATGCAAAAAAAAAGCATACTAAAATTTGGAAGGGGCTACTGCTGTCGCGGGTCACAACGCACCTGGTTCATTAATTAAACACGCGCGTACGGGCCGTATATTTACGAGTGCTGGTATGATTGCCGACATCGAAAAACTTAACTGACAATCATTCAGAGTTCTTCCTGACGTTGCTGCGGCCCTGAAAAACCAGAAATGAAAATGTACGCCAGCTTCCTTTTGTCGCATGCTAATTTTCCATGCTTTCTGGTGATACGAATTTCGGATGATACGAATATTTTTGGTGGTCCAGTGAGATTCGTATCACCGAGGTTTCAGTGTATTCGTTGTGGTATTAGAAATATTCGCAACAAACGCGCCGGCGGCTTTTCTACACATTTAAATTGCTGTGCGAATGTATTAGTGGTGAACTGGGAAGAAAATTTTATAGTTCTAATAGCAGTTTGCTATTACACACAGGCCACAGTTACTTGTTGTAACATACAATAAAAACGCAGCAATTTAAGTATAACATTTTATGCATATGGCCTCAGATAGGGTTCGAAGGACAAGGACTGCTAACAATCACATACGGCCACGTTAAACTACAAATCAGGATAAAAAATGGGGCGTCCGCACTGTTGTGCGATACTACGGATTCATAGCGAGGGTCTCTATCGGACAAGCTTGATGTCTTCTGGTAGGGTTCATCGATTAGCTGTCAGCTCGTAAAAAAGTTCTCGTACTACGTGACGCCCGCTGGCAAAAGTGTTCCACAGTCGCCGTCATGGCTACGAGTGGCACTCGCGAACGCTCCCAGATTTACGTGCACAGAAATACGCAGTAAAATGGACGGGAGGTCGACCGACGCATGCAGTATAGCTCAATTGGTATAGAGCATCAGTCGGGCGCGTTACTGGAAGGGTGTAGGTTCGCTCACTACCGGTGGCAAATTGTCTTTTCGTGAAGAAACGGAGAAACGAAGTCGGGCATCGGTATCGGATGCACACAGCCTGCTTAGAGTATTAGTTCAGCACTATCACGCTGAAATAAGGTCGTGCTGAAATTACCAGCTGAACAAAAGTTCCGTTTGTCATTTTGAGCACAAGCGCTGCGTTACTGGCGGTTGAAAATCTGGGAGAAAGCTAAAGCAGCGCTTTCCTTGCATTTTCTCATCACGTCACTTGTATGAAGTAAACGCCAGAAAGTTCTTAATAAGTGACATAGACACGTATTCAAAGAAGTCATTGCCATGCAGCGGTGCTGTAAACGGTCTATCAAAATCGGATCATATGCCGCCATACATACATCACTCCTGAAATACAGCTGAAAGCCGTTCAGTGAACGCATGCGCGTTGCAATAAGGTTGAGCCCTCAAGAATGTAGGCATCTTATTCCGGTGTGCCACAGCGTGCCCTTCTGAACTACCGTCGTTATGGCGAAGTAAAATTTTCTTGTCTTCCCAAAGAAAGATATTTCCTTCCCCTGCCAGGTGTACTCAAATCTATCGTTCTTCAAAAGTGGAAGTTAGTTTTCATACACAACTACAATGTCACTGCGATATGGAATCAGCGTACTCAAGGGTTATATGCTTGTTTTTTTTTTCTCCCGTTTGTTTGCGATTGTTTGACGCATTTGCGAAACCACAGAGTGAAGTTTGCTCTCTTTGCCTTCACCAGAGTCCTCATCTTCCTCAGCTGAACAGTTATCAACCGTTTTACCGGCCTCCTGTTACATAATTAGAGCTGGCGGCCTAAATATAACGTTTTGTCCTGTTCTATTGGCACACGCAAAGGTCCCACTTGAAAGAACCGTGCGGCTCTCTGAAACCCGGAAGCGATTCGCAAAATTCCCGCTCAATCCACCAGATTAAGATCTGGAGCGAAAGGCACGTGTTGCGACAGGCTTCGTCCGATAATCACGATTGCTCGAGTCCCATCTCTAGATCAGCGCTCATTTCTGCGCCTGCTTCGCCATTAGCAAATGGAATATCACGTTGAAGTGCTTTACTGTCCCAGCTCAATGCCCTGTCGATAAGCCTCATTTCGGAAGGAGATATCTGCCTCGAGGTCCACCAACACGGAACGTCTACCAGGCACAATAGCCTGGTTCAAGAGCAGTCAGTCAACTGAATAATGCGTTGAACGTAGGTACGCCGCACTGGTGGCCTTTGGGATTCTGTAGACGGTCGACAACATTTCCGCTTCAGGATGACCGTCCGCGCCGCTTTTCACGACTAAACACGTACAGTGACCGTGGCCATTCAGATTTGTTTCTCGGATGACAAGCCAACAAAATTTTAATTAATCTTACTATTCCGTCTGAGGATTGATGAAGCCGTTGCAATGACGGGCTGGGACATAATATAACATATAATCAACTAATAGGGAATACAACCGACTACCATGAACTAATCAGTGCATAATTCGAAAATACAATTAACCGATACTATTCAATATTTTCAATCCACTGACCTGCCATGCTAGCACTGTCCTTACCTGCTTTAATTCTTTTTTAATGTAACTGTGCCGAAGGTCAGAGGGAAATAAGGAAAGAGAAATGAATTTTATTGTGCGTGTTCCTCATAGAGGACTTGGTGTGCTACCTCAAGTGATACGGATGATACATAATATGACAAATGCGCCTACTCTTGCGCACAATTTACACATTCACATTAGAATGCAAAAGAAGCGTTAATTGTGGTCAATATGTTAGAGGAAGAGCGATAAAGTCATCGCAGCGTTCAAAGCTCTGGCCAACGCATTTCGAAACTTAGGTGCATACATTGCTATTTCATTTATTTACTTTAGGAGTTTAACGACGCAGTAGGTTATATGGCACGGCATATCGTAGGAAACAAAAGAAAACAGAACACCGGGTCTCCAGCATTAGCCTAAGACAACTAGAAGGCGAAAGCCATCTAGTGGGGATATCTTATTATCACTATCGGAGCTTCAGAAGTCACGTGAGTAGCTGTACACTTTGTTGACGCTTTCACCGATGATGACGGTTCTGATTTATAGCTCAGTCCTTTCTGATTTGTTGGCGCTTTCAATCACTCATTCGCTACGCAATTCACATGGCGTGACACCTGGTTCGATTCAACGCTGCTGCCACGCAATATTGTATCATTTAACCTGACTCCTTGCCCGACATGACGACTGCATAGGGTCAATTTTCCAAATGTTTCAAGACCTGGCGTGGCTCTGTGGTAGAATACTTAACTGCTACGCAGAATATCTGGGTTCAATTCCGGCTCAAACCATAATGAATAGGCATCTAATAGGGGATCCTAGTCACGCTCACCTTATTACTACACTTCAACTAGTACAAAATAGTTCTGCTCGCTTCATCCTTTCTCACTATATCTGTACCGGCTAGTATAATCTAAATGAAAACTAACCTGACAGTTATTGCATATGATAACCGCCTGAGTCGCCCCTCTTTCGCTATTTCATTAGAATTTCTACCACTCCCCCCCATCATGACGACTAGGCCTACATGCTCCAGCTTCAGTACGTTTCAAACCGCATCGATTGCCTGGATAAGGGAGGACGCGAACCATGTTGGATTAACTTTTTCTCTTGAGTTTTTCGTTCCCGTACATCTCACGAATGGAACCATCTTCCCTCGAGTGTCGCAGTCATCACCGATAACAAACTTTAACGCCGAGCGTAAACACGTAAAATCAGTGTAACCATTGTTACCTGAACTCACTGCACTCGGTTTATTTTAATAATTTTGAGTCGGTGCACTTGTTCCTTTATTTTGTATATTTTGTTTTTGTAACCACTCCCTCCTATAACTTTAGCCTTGAGGACAGGGGTCTCAAACACGTATCCCGCGGCGACCCGCGGCGACCCGCGGCTTCACGGAGTTAGCCTGCAGACGGAGTCAGCCTGCAGGGTTTTCCTTTGACTTCCCACTTCTTGTAGAATAGGGTGGGTCATGAAGGAAATAGAAAATATAGAGAGTAAAAAATTCACGTGACTCGTCTAACTTTCGGCTCGTTATAAATGCTTCACGCTCTAGTTTTCAAAATTATTCCGCCATAGCGAACTATTATTGCGTATACATAAGGCCATTATTTGTTACATGTGCACAAACTAAAGATGTACCTGATTCATGGCAAGACTGAGCGCGTGGAAAAACAGGACACAGAGAAGACACGGGATAAGCACTGACTGAAAACTGAAGTTTATTGAAAAGAAAACCCGCTTCTTAATGTTGGCAATGACGTCACAATAAAACAGCCAAAGATTGGCGCTCACGTGGACATCGGGAACGAAACAAAATCAGACAAAGAAATTTTAACACGCGTGAAAACCATAAATCAAAAGTTGTCATCACAAAAGCGAACATCGCAGATAACTGCATACCAAAAGTTATCTTACAGGTTTTTCCAGAAGGTATGCATACTCAGCCTCCGACAAATGCACCATATTTATTCCCGTTTCTTCTTCTCTCTGTCCTGTTTTTCCATGCGCTATGAGTCGCCATGAATCTACACCAGCTCACCCAGTACACCACTTTACTTAAGTACCTCATTCGAAGCTGCATATTATTCGAAAGTGGAAATATTATATTACTCAATAAAGTATTCCATAGTTGATACCTGGTACCTGAAGCTAGGTATAGGAGAGAGCAGTACTAGCACCTATTGAATCACGCGGTGGTTCATAATCTTGCAAACTATCTTGTTTTGTAAACATTGAAAATGTGCGTGATCAATATGATAACCAATTATTGCCAGAAAGAAATTAGTTAATCATTGTAGACAGGATCTCAAAAATATTGGAAGTAAACACTGGAAGTAAATTGGTGCACTCCTTAGACGAGAGACTGACGAGGGACTCGCGGTCACTGAATCACTTGGTATACACGAGGACGCCGCACACGAACTTCCAGGCACTCCTCTGTGGACCGCATTGTTAACCTGCCCCGCCACGTGAAAAATGGCCGTGTGAACGGATAGTGCAGTGTCATTAATGCGTGCAGCTATAAATAATGACGGGCTTTCAGTGTTTCGCCTAATTCCGCAAAAAAACATTTTGTTTTTGTCATGTATGCAGGTTTAGCTTGAACACACTGTTCAGTTGAGTAGTCAACGAAATACAGCTGTATCAAGAGGAAATACAATAGCTCCATATGAACAGGGGACCTATTCCCGAGGTTCACATTCTAGCGTTGAAAAAGCCATAGTATCGTCCTGGACGGTGTAACAAATTACCATTTATCCTTCCACCAAGAAGATTCTTTATCAAGATATTAGTTGAGAATTGAAATAACAGTACTCCACATTTTAATGGGGGGCGAAATGCAACATACATGCCGCGGAGAATAAGTAAAGCAATGACAAATAATATGTGCTAGAAGCAACAAAACACGCACAGAAATAAGGAAAAATACACGCAGATCTCGAAACGGAAAGCCAAGTGGGATTCCTTGAGGGAAAGCAAAGTGGACACGATGAACAGGCTTGCGTCAAGAACTACAATTACCCCTATGCAGGCAATCATCGTGCGTCGTAAACCGAAGACTAAGTAGACTATATTCTTCCACTAGCGAAGCACGGTGTTTAAGACAGGGAGGACTGTTTTACATAAAGGGATCAGGTGCCTCGTAAGAATCGCAATACACACATGACGGATTGCTCGCGCGTTCGTGTCAGTGCATAACTTCGCACGCCAAGACGAACGCAAACCTTAGCTTTAATCATAGAGCTCAAACACAACGAAGCAAGTCTCAACCACTAGCACGTGCAGGGAGGTATTCATTTGCAACATGCCTGGTTTGGATGCTGCTTAAGATGTTAATGACTATTGAAGAGGCAAATGTTCACGAAGCAAATGCGCTTGAATGAACAACAACGACAGACCGGAAAATACAACATGGGATCTGTAAGCGCTTGTGTTGTTTTCTCCTCTGGATCGTTGTCACACCAACAAAGGTCAAACCTCAGCATTTGTCATACAAATGCTGTCAAGGCTAAACGCAATCCCTGAGCCAACACATTCGTTAAGAGCACGAGCGGAATCAAATCAATCAACCCCTTCCTTTTTGGTCATCACTGGACGAGGAATCGCACCCCACGAGAACGAATTTGGCCGGCAGACCTGACGCTACGCACTATTGGGCAATAGGCGTCATTTCTTGGTAGTCGCCTAAGCAATATCGTTGATGAAATCCATAAGGATGACGGCATGCGATGCGCTTAATTCCTCGAGCATGTAATGCAAAGCGGCATCGATGACTGCTACCTCTGCAGTTGATGGTGGTTGTGTTATATGACGGTATACATGCGTCGGAGTTCCTTATAAGGGCAGAACAAAGCTGCACAGGAGCCGGGGTTGTCGCTGTGTACCGATGTGTCCGTAAATAATACTGGATAATAATAGTAATAATATCTGGGGTTTAACGTCCCAAAAGCACGTATGATTATGAGAGACGCCGTAGTGGAGGGCTCCGGAAATTTGGACCATCTGGTGTTCTTTAACGTGCACTGACATCGCACAGTACACGGGCCTCTACCATTTCGCCTCCATCGAAATGCGACCGCCGCGGCCGGGATCGAACCCGCGACCTTCGGGTCAGCAGCCGAGCACCGTAGCCACTGTTCCACCGAGGTGGACTAAATAATACTGGAGGTAATTTCCTGGGACTCGATTCACTAAGCTATTATTCCATATGTTCACTTTTCCATTCACTGGTCGCCTCTGGTAATGATATATCCTGCATAAGTATTGGCTGAAATTCCGTGTTACGAAAAATTCAAGCGTAACATGGTTTTATGAATACAGGTGCAGATCATTCGAATAAGTCTGAGTTGTTTTTAGTAGTGTCCAAACATTAATTCAGATTTCTTTCGTATAAGTCTGAGTTGTTTTTATTAGTGTCAAAACATTAATTCAGACTTCTTTCGTATTTAGGAATCCAAGTACAAAATGGGCATTGAACATTACAACGTTGAAGAAGAAGCTTTTTAACTAATTGTCAAAATTAAGACTACTAATAAACTAGAAAATACAGCTCTGATTCATGTTGGAAAGGTAGTACGAATACATGTGCAGACAAGAGGCAGATAAAATTTCTACAACAAAAGAGCACCGCTAAAAAGTATTTAAGGTAAATCAAGGTGCTATATTTTCGCCCTACACCTAGCTACCGCAATGCTGCTGTAGACATGCAAGTCGACATAAAGTTCATGTTTTCTTAGTTATAGTGGTACTTTATGGCTGGGGAAGACACGCATCAGTCGCTTTTTGGCAGTCTGGCATGGCTTTATTGATGATGTTTTGTACACGTTGCTGAAGCTGCATGAGGACTGCCGAGATGAGTTCTTGGCATAAAAAATTGGTGACTGAGGTAGGAGCTGCCAGTTGGTTGTACGTGGGACAACACCTGAAATGCAGAAGAAGCAAGAGATTTCAGAATGGAAGCTTGGAAGAGCGAAAACATCATAGATGCCCTGTGTTAAACGGGTATTCTGAATATATTATTAAAGTGATTGTGATATGTAGGTACAGGGAAACAAATCTATGGTTAATTAAGTTCGTCAGAATTCGGCCGGGGCTGTTTTGTTCGTACGTTCTAGTGTAATGATCTTGATGTTGACTTTTTAGCACGCTCTAACTTTTAAATGTCTCGAAACTGAAAACAATTCTGAGACTGGAACTGTCGGCGCACTGTGCTATTATCTCATTTATTCGGAAGATAGTTAATGTGGAGCTTACCAGATCTACGAAACGGCAGATAGTGACTGCACGTTTCTCATCAGCCCTTAAGGACGTAGCCTTTGTAGCCTCCGTAGCCTCCATAGCCTCCGTAGCCTCCATAGCCACCAAGACCACCAAGACCTCCAAGACCACCAAGTCCTCCGAGGCCGACTCCACCTCCGAGACCACTGTGGGCTACAACGGCTCCTCCGCCGTGAATTTTACTGACGTGGTGTACCGTCCTGACTAAGAAAGCTGGTCCCGCCACAGCCTTAGTGAAGGCCGGTCCGCCACTCAGCAGAGCAACAGAGCTGCCTATGCCGACACCCCCCCCAGTCCGACTGCCGGGGCTGCTCCGAGGAGCACACCGCCGCTGCCCAGGCCGCCAAGTCCACCTGCCAAGGCCACGTTCCCGGCCCATGCAGTGGCCACCAGGCCAAGGATAACGACGGCGACCACCTGGATGCGAAGCGCCTTCCAGTGAAGCAACCACCACAATGCGTGAAGCACAGAACACTCCACGAGCATAAAGAGAAAAAGCATTGAGCACTTTAACATTCTCTTTCATTATTATTATTTCTTGTTCTTGGTGCAGTAAACAATTATGCATGCGCAAAAATACAAAGAAGGTACGACTGTTTTCGTCTTTGATGATATCAGTCTTTGAAATCCATCATATCTCATCTTTACAGCCGCTTTATTCCCGCAAGACATTCACTAATAACATGGTCTTATTGCAACGTATACAATCATGGTACAATTGCAATAAAATATTGAAATTCATGTGCTGTTGTGGTTAGCAAAGTATTTCTCGTCTTCACCTGAATATCCATAAATCATTAAGGAACATCTTGCCAAAGCTAATGAGTCAGCTACGCACATTTGTTTAATACTGGGCTGCGTGTATTTTGTTATGTTTGGTTACTGATATCAACACGCATTATCACTTTCAGTCCAAAGGTGGTGTTAAATATGCACACCATTTGTTGATATAAACTGGTATCCTGCAGCATTGCTGGAGGACTACAGCAGTGCTGCAGAAGCCATACGCAGATTATGATTTCTATCTTAAAAGAAGTACGTAATACATGAATGCCGCGCAAAGGTACACAACGGCAGTGTTAAAGTATTCGTTTCTGGAAAAGTTAGCGTTATGCGCTCAATGCTGGGTAGACTCTGCATCAGCTCAGACTCTCTATCTCCTGGAAATAAAGTCCACCGGGGGGCCTATACTCAAACAAAACGTTTTCAGCAGAAACCGGGAAGGATCCGCTCACGCTGTACTCACCAGAATCCTCATGGCTTAGCGGAACGATTGGAGGCGAGCTACTGCCGTTCGAAAGACACCTGGCATCTTATATAGGGGAAGCACCATGGTCTCATAGCACGTAGCGGACACCCCAATTGTGCATTCTGCATGAGCGACGCGTTCACATGCAATATCAGCCATCTCGATCTGCAAGGTGTCCCGGAAGTGATATTCTAAGTCGCATTTGCGATATTTCACACGGCAGTGCCTACTCTATAAAAAAGAAACTTGCGCAATTTGAGAACGAGCCCGGGGTGAGGGAAAAGATTTGACGGATCCAAGGCCTATTCTGACTTTCGCGCCAGTGGTACAAGCCGCAGGCAAGTAAATATAGTGCGGCGATACGTGCCCTCCGCAAAACGAAATCAGTTCATCGTTTCTGGACACTTGGCCCTCCCCTGTGACCAAGACAAGGCACCATACCACAAGGATGTTCTGTTGCCCAACTGCTGAATAATAGGAAAGCGTCGATGTAAATACATGTTCTCGCTGTTGGGAAAACTCTTCTTTACTTGGGTTGTTTGGACACTTTCTTTTCTGATTCGCAACGATATTCATCAAATTACTTTTTACACTTCTCTGATAGCGAGACAACTATCATTTATATTCATTAGAATTCATGAGGCGCCTCAAGAAAGATTAGAATACAGCCCCACACTTCTCGCGAGTGCTTTGTGATAGATATCTCGGCTTTATATAGATCGGCTTAATTGTTCTAGCGCTTCAGATAATTCCGAGGGCGCGAGGGGTGGGGGGCTTGTGGGTGTACATCGAGGTGAAGAATCAATACCACCCTTTTTGAGCGCGCCTTACGCCCCACTTTGCTGGGAGACCGTTCCTTTAGCGATAGCCACTTTCCTCCAATAAAAAAGCGGCGAAATACCGTCGTGGCGAAGACCATCCCTCCCACACACTTTCCGCGAATCGAGGAAGAATTCAGCAAACATATGTCACCTTTAGCATCTTCCCTAGACCACCTTGTTTCCGTATAAAAGAAAAGGGCAGATATGCTATCTTTCGATCACTATCGCCTACTTTTCTCTAACAACAAAACTTATGCCTGAGGTTGTAAAAGACATAAGTATAATAAGTGTGCCGGCAACTTAAGGGCCTGGCGCACTTATTTTTTATGGGTGTCTTAGCGGCTGAGCTGATCATCAGAACTCGAACAGAACTGTTAAGATTTCATTAACATTCAGACCAAGGTGTCTTAACAATAACGACGGCAATCTACGCCTGTATACACAATGTCTTAAATTGGATGAGTATTTCAACAATAACATTTTCATGTGCTGGTTTCTTACCAACTCATTATATATATATATATATATATATATATATATATATATATATATATATATATATATATATATATATATATATTTCTATTTCAAACGAATTCAAGTTGTAATCTTCTTTGGCTGAAAGAATTGCGAAACTAACAGGTCTTATTTCTGAATACCGAAATTAACTTCATTCTTGATATTCTTGATTAGTGCGAAAAACCACAGGACATACAGGAAGGGAACGCACACAGCGCTGATGACAAACACCGCTCACGGCAAGAGAGACCGGCTATAACGCTCTCGATGGAACAGGGATTCGTAGGCGAACACAAAAAAGGGCCCCGATGTTTGTCTTCAGCGCTGTGTGTGTTCCCTTTCTGTGTGTCCTGTGGTTTTTCGCGCTGTTTTCTAATCATGTAAAACCAACGAGGCCAGCTCTCCGCACTTTGGAACTTAAATCATTTTGTGATAAGTATGGGTCATATTGAACCACAAAATGCCGAAGTCGATCCATTCGATCACACTATTCTGAATCTGCTGCAAGAAGGAAGGAAGGAATAAAAACAGAAATGCGGAAGGCAGGGAGGTAAACCAGAAAAGCTTTCGATTGGCTTCCCAACACGGGGGGACTGGAGATGGGGAATAGGGAGATGAGATAAGGAGAGAGAGAGAGGAGGGAAGGAGAAAACGGCAGTGCATTAACTGACGCGTGCGGGACTGCACAAGTCACAGGCGTTCACGCAAGCCCATCGTCTTCAAAAAGTGCAAGAGTGCCTTGCTTATAGCAACCTCTAACAGAAAATGTCACCCAGAATTGAATTTTCAAGTGCATGAACAGATAATTCAGTGGTCTTTAAAAACTGTTTCCTTATATTTACCCAGTCGTCAAACGCATGCTTTCATCGGTCATCGTACTGCTACTGTGCCGTCAAACAATTACTGTTCAAAATTTTTATTTATTTATTTGTTTATTTATTTAAAGTACTTTACAGGCCCAGAAGAAGGGGCGCAGAGCGAAGGGAGCACTGAAAAGAATGTTACACGGTGTCGACAGCCTACGGTTATACAAATCATTACATTATTGGAAGTTCTACAACGAAGAAACAATCGTATGAAAGTTCAAACGTGCAAGATAATCACTATGTTATAAAAAGGCAACAAAAATGTAACTATCAGGTTTACGACAGAATCAGTTATGCAGACCACAAAAAATACGAAGGAAATTATTAATGATTATATAATAAAGAATGAAATGTGAACTAGTACATTAATATGCAAGAAAATCACTGCATCAATAACTATACCAAATATTGGATAAAGGCTGAAATTTTGCTCAATTTTTACTGCTCTCCATATTTTTTTTTAGTCAATGGAGTGATGAGTGCTATTTAACTCGGGCAATAGACACACTCACCTATATCACACAGAACGTAAGTCGCGTTCACTTTCTGAGTTTTACAGTACGTGTCTATCGAGAAACAATAGAGAAACTCCGTCAGGCGGATGTATGGAAATATAACCTACATCCTGTCGGCCTAAAGATGCGCCCACTCGAACCTTAGCTGCTCTGTTCAGGCGCTAAAGCTTCTTATATTCTTTTAGAGTCACAGGGGTGTAAGAGGAGCAACTACGAATTGTGTGAGCCATTAGTTTATCAGCAGGACTAAAGCGCGAAAGGACGATGGGAGAGCTTTACCTAACCGTAAAAAGAACAAATGCGCTTTCACGGTAAGTAGATGCCTACAGCAAGAAAAAAAATTGGTTTACACCTATCTTTGCCGACATGATTGACCAGCCGAGCTGTTGGACACCAGTTGGTATCGCATAATGAATTTCGCGTACCGTCGGTGTGGGCGCTTCCGCTCGGCTTCTTCTGTAGAAACTGTTATATCTTGCTTCGCATGGCACCTGGGCTCGGGTTCTTGGGTATTAACCTTCGTTCCTTAGCTTGGCGCATGCGCTCGGCAACCACCCTGAACGGGAATTACCCACGGTATATGGAACAAACAGAGAATGATGCCAAGGAAAGTATAGGGGATGTCATTAGCAGTAATTGCAATGTAAACGTGAAGAAAGAGAAGTGGACGAAGACATAACTTGCCGCTGGCAGGGACCGAATCTGCGACATTCGAATAACGCGTCCGATGCTCTACCAACTAAGCTACAGCGGCGGTCATCCCCCCTTCCACTTTATGGGGTATATATGTGCATTTAAACCTGGGAGTGTTCGTCAGCGCCGCTATATATATATATATATATATATATATATATATATATATATATATATATATATATATATATATATATATATATATATATATATATATATATATATATATATATAGTAGCCATGACGGCAAGTGTGGAACACTCTTTTTCTGCCTGTTGGTGTCACGCAGCACGTGATCTTATTACGAGCTGGCAGCTGACCAAAACTATACCTGAAGGCATCAAGTCTACTATACTACACTGCGCACACTGCGCATAGTATAGTCTACTATACTACACTACGCATACTATACCTGAAGGCATCAAGTCTGGCGGAAAAAGACCCTCGCTATGAAATAATGAAAGAAGGGAAGTTTTGAGAGCTTGTTTCTTTGTTTGACACAACCTTAATGAAAACCAGCAGATAATGAAGCCAAAGGAGGTATAGGAGATGTTAATTTTACTGTTTTTAAGTATATTGTAGTAGGCTAACTGTGATGCATAAAGAAAGTGAAATGGACGAAAAGACAACTTGCCGCCGGCAGGGACCGAACCCAGCAAACGAGCAACCTCCTGAAAATGACTCAGAAATAGTCTGGTGGACGTATTCGACCCCTCTCTGAAGCAATTCCACAGCCCCAAAGAAAAAAAAAGCGTTCCGTAAACGTTCTAGCGACATGCAATTGTTGTCCTCCCAGGGACCTCCCAATAAGGTTTCTCGTTAATTTACCGGCTCCTGTTCAGAATGACGAAGCGGTTTTGTGTGTGTAGCATTTAGACATCTAAATGCACATGCCAGCCAAATTTCATGCACTTTAATAACGTGGTGTAGCCAGGGGCGGGAGTGGCACACCGGTGAATACAATTCACCGGTGTGCCACACTCGCCCCTGGCTACACCGCTGGATTTATGTGCATGAAATTTCGCTTGCATGGGCATTTACACATACATATGCTACACACAAAAATCCGGTTTGTTGTATTAATGCATGTTTGTGAAATGCATCCAAAGTAAACAAGGTTTACTTTGAAAAATGATAACACTCATTGCAAAAATATATTTTAATAATATGTCCAGGCCCTTGAGGCTTGGCATAAGTATGTAAATACAGAAACGATTATTTTCAGGTCATCTTGTACCATCTAGCCCAAATAGAATAATCTGCATTGGAGGGCTTGCCTTCTGGGCCCGATTTTTGAATATCTGGAAGAAAGAACCACAGGAAACTTGAGACACCTACAGCATTGTTACCACTCTTCGTACCCTTCTGCGTACACTCTGCCCTCAAAACTCAAAAGCCGCCTGGCACATACAAAATGAATATGCAAGAGCATGAGTACAGCTTACGTGAAGTAAGTTCAGCCTGAGCACACTTTAAAAAAAAAACAGTGTTGTAAAACTTGGCACCAAACGCCTGACTTCAAACGCCCAGTCTAAATTTAGAGAGCGAGAGATAGAGAGAGAGATACTGACTTTTCATTGGAAAAACTGAGATGGAGAGGCACAAGAAAACCACTATAGTTGTTGCAAGTGCCGTGAGTGTCGAGTTTTTCTTGTCTCTTTCCACTTCGTTCTTTCGAGTGCGCTGCTTGACTCGCATGGTATGATGATAGTTCTTACTAATTATTAAGATGCACAACAATGCTACACAAGAACAGAAGTTATGAACATTGACTCCTACGCGGTTTATATTTATTTTTGTAGTTTATTTCAAAATAAAGTTCATTCCTCCTCCTCTTCCTAGCATGTTTCACGACAGTAAATAAAGGCCATTGCTGTTGTTGCCTGGTAGGCTTGTTGGTATATCACACAAAACGCCACTGACATCGCATCCTTCGCAGAAGCATACACACAGAGCCAGCTTTTGAAAATGGCTTGATTTTCGAGTTAAGCAGCCCATATATACTTTTCTTTAGCGCATAAATAAGTATAATAAATTGATTAGATGAAGACTTCAAAATTCAGTGCAAATGCACTGGGCCAAACTCAGGACACTATGTGACAGTTTGGTTGGCTGAAGAATTACATTAAAGGGCCCATAAACACTCTGAGTTAAACGAAGAGAGCGGTTTCTTTCCCGCTTTCATTACCCTTCCTACAAGCGCTATCTCTTCCTCGCGAGTTATTTCCTGATAAAACACGTGGACAATATCAGCAGTAAGCGTTGAGCCTATCAGGATTTCGCGCTCTTCATCTACATGCTGTTATCCCCCCTCTTGCGCAGCCGAAAACACACAAAGCGAAGTGAAATCAATTGATCGCGCGCGATAGCCATGCAAGACAAGGCAGAACGGGCGTGCGACTGCATGGCAAAGCAGGATGGGAGAATTCAGAACTGATACCCCTCATATATGGAGCAATCGAGAGGTTACTCCTTCATGGTGGCACGTGAACAGCCTGCGGATGTCATGAATTGTGCCGAAAAGACGGAAAACGCCAAATAATTCGCTCGTACTTTGCATCTTCAGAGGTTGTTTAGGGGCCCTTTCAATGTATTACTCTTTACTTACACACGCAATCTTCGCTTCAGTCGAAACAGCTTAGGCAGTTTCCAGTTCCACCAACGTTCACCTCTAGCCACTTAAAGCAACTTAAACATTCCTGCCTGCTCTCTTGAGCTGTTGCTGCTACGGCAGCGTTGCATAATCAGAAGGAAGCATTGAATGCATACATACTGCAACAAATATGTATTGGAAATGCAAACGGTGAGCAGCTGCGCCACTTGGATTAATGAAAAAGTTTTTTTTTATGGCCCATCGGTTGATAATTAGAAGTACGTGATGGGCGACCTCACACATTTACAAGGAAGATAACGGTAAGGACAAGCACTGTTTTTCACTGTCACTTTAATTTGCTGTCACTGTCGGTCACTCTTGTTTGCTTGCGCTTGTATGCTACAGATTGAAGCGGAGTACACTGCTTACTGTGCGTAAGCGCTATTATCTGTGGCTTCGGCTATACGTATTGCACACGGTAACCATCAGTGAGCTAAAATTTGGTAGATATGTACGCGCTGCTCGAAAGACAAAGCTCGAGAGCACCCCCGAACAGGCACTTCATCTCGTTGCAGAGCACGTAGGCTACGAGTTATCAGCCTGCTGCGAGCGCGTCGTGCCAACTCGACGTTATGCGCTGAGCGTATTGGGTGAGCATAAAATGATAAAAAGGAATGATCAAGCGTAACAACTTTCATGCCCTATGCGATTTTGGTAATATGCGGGAGGAACATGCCCGTATCGTTAGTACGAATATGAAGTCGGTATTCTCAATCATACTCGCACAACATCAAGCAGAAACTAAGATATCAAGACTAACGTTATATTTATCCCCGTTTACATTCCGATACGACACGCCTTGGTCTATATAATAATATTTTAAAGGCGTTCTCGCATGTAAAAACTAAACGATATGTGAGAAGAATCTTCTTTCACGTGTGGAAAAGATGTATCGTTCCGGAGCAAAGCTCAAGGCAAGACAGTATTTATTTCTATTGCTACGGTCTCAAAATAGTGAGCTATGTGTCACGAATAATTTCAAACAGGTTTTTATGTTAGGTTTTCAGCGGCCAGTTTCCTTCCGTCTCAACGTTGTGAAAAGGAAACAAATACAGCAGCGGTGAACTCGGAACTTTGCGCTCGCACGCACTATTGCACTTACACCACTTTCACGCACAGCACAATTATCCGATTGCAACTTCGTCGCATCGAGATGGTCGTACATACCTTCTGTAGCGATGAAAACCCACAAAAATCCTGCAACCTTGACGATGACTTCTACACTGCCGCGCGAATCCACAGAGCACACGATGGAGCACAGAATGATGGAGCGGCTGCAAAACGCATGGTGAAAGTAGCGCTGCATAGTTGACGAAGACGGCAGAAAGGACGACCCAGACAAGGGCGTCACCAAGTGCGCATGCGCGAAGCACGACACCAAGCGCGCATGCGTGGCTTTTCTTCTTCTCTTTTTTTTTTTTTTTTGCACAAGTATTTTGCTTCCACAAGGGCATTTCGGTTATCAGCGTAGGCTTTTTTGCTTTGATGATGTTTTTGTCACCTCAAAACTTCCCTTCTTTCATTCATTCATAGCGAGGGTCTCTTTCCGCAAGACTTGATGCCTTCAAGTAGTGTGCGAGGGCAATATTATTGGTCGGTGGTCCGCTCGTTAAATGATCACATGCTACATGACGCCAGCTGGCAAGTACAGAGTATTCCACACTCGCCGTCATGGCTACGATCGGAGCTCACTAATACTCCCAGGTTTGCATGCACATAAATACCCGATAATATGGACGAGGGGACCACCGCCGCTGTGTCTCAATTGGTAGAGCATCGGGAGCGTAATCCGAAGGCTGCATGTTCGGTCCTTGCCGGTGGCAAGTTGTCTTTTCGTCCATTTTACACTCTTTATATGTCACACTTACTACAATACGCTTCAAAAACAGTAAAATTAACGGCCCCTATACCTCCCTTGGCTTCATTATTGTTGCGTTTCATTAAGATTGTGTCAAAGAAAGAAAGAAGCCCTGAAAACTTCCCTTCTTTTTTTTTCTCGGGTCAGCTGCCCAGACGTGACTGACCTGATGCATTTTTTTTTTCGTGGAGCATTCCATGCGGTCACCATGTATTGAAATAAAACTATGGAAGAAAAGCTCCATCTTTAAGAATTAGCGTCAAGATTTTAGTCATTCTGGAGATCGCTGTCGATATGTTTCTGGAATCCTGGCACCAAATCGCCTTCATATTTGGCCCAGGGCCTTCAGAATATAAGATATTGGAAAGGCCGTCTTTCAAATGGCAATGTTAGGTGATATTTTGTTCACAGAGAACGCTGATTTTTCGCTCACAACCAATGACGCCGACACAGACGCCGACGCCGGAATTTCTGCGAAACGAGCTCTTTCACGCTATCGCGTTAAAATTTGCAAAGGAGAACATGAGTGTATGCCGAACACGACTAATGAGTTGTGACATGAATAACATGACCTGGCGGTCGCGTACGCGTTGAAACCCTTTCCGTCAGTCACGTGTGGCGCATACCCGCATTACATGCGGGTATGGGCCACATGTAATTGACAGTCAATATCAATTCAGGAACAGTGAGAACAGACTTTGGAAATCTTAACGCGAGAGCGTTAAGGAGCCCGTCTTGCAGGTGGGGTGTTTGCGCCGGGACTGTCGTCGGTGAGCGAAAAATCAGATGGACGCAAAGAATAAAGACCACGGTTCGAGCTGGAATCGAACCCAGGGATTCTACGTGGCAGTAGAGTATTCTACCGCAGAGGCATGCCAGTGCTTGTAACTGCGTCGGGGAAGGACCTTTGTGCAGGCGTCATGTCGGGACGAAGTCAATCGTGGTTACGCGTTGGCTATCCGCTTTTAGAACAATTCCATAAACATTAGTATGTACTCCTATGACTCCGCAAGCTATAGTCAACCGTCGCTTTATTCCGGAGGTATACGCCGACAACCCTATGATATGCACGTCATCGCACCATGGCGTGCACCATACGGTACTCCATTAGGGAGGGGGAACAAGTTTCACCCCCCCTCGTTGTACGAGTCCGAAAGAAAACGAGCTCCGCAATGGATGCAAAAATGGAAATAAAGCGATGACGTACTTCTCGCAGCGGCCTTCTATCTCTCCCCGGCTTTCCGGGGGTAAAGATGGAAAGTAAGCACTTCTTTGACTGCAACATCAGGAATCATTCGTCATCATTATCGACAAAAAGCATGCGTAGCCGTACCGTGCACATTAAAAAATAGCGTGAAAGGTCCGACTGAGTAAAGGTAGGGGACAGGATCAGCGCCCCCCCCTTTAAGTGAATAAGAGGGGCGCCCCCCCACCCCCACCCACGCTCCCTAGCTGCCTCCCTCGTGCGCACGCCTATGGCGTGCACTCCGCTTTGATAACATTGATGTCTGCTTTGACGTGAGTGTCGATGTGACGTCTGGCTATAAGCTACCCTTTGGGCGTCAGTGAACTTAATGTGTTCGGTAAGCCCATGATATGCGCACAACTAATCCAAAGCGACAGAGACGTCGATCCACCTCGCAACTCAAAGCAAAACGAAAAATATGGGGCATAAGCTGCTACTCGCTTCCAGCTTCGCATGCCATCGACTCCCGATGCGTGGGATCTGCCGTATCTCTCTCTCTCTCTTTTTTTTTAATAAATGCATATTAGGAGAGGTTGGTGCCTATGTGTGGCGCTGGCTACTCCTCTTACGTGATATGTTGTCATCGTAAAATTTTCAACAAGTCTGAAAGTACACAAGTAAGTACATAAATGGACATGCACATATTCAGTGTCAGTGCTACAACATAAATGTTCACGTAGCAGGTGCGTTTACACAGCATAAATGTTCACACAACCGAAATATCCTCGCGTAACACAACAGTTCCCCAAGAAATTCATTCTTCGTCTAATAAGCAACCTCGCAGAATGACTATAATACCATTTTCGTAATTGTAAAGATAGCTTTCCCACGATGCGGCTTGCCCAACTAAAGATTGTCAATAGTCATTTCCGCAAACAACGTGACGAAAGCACTTTGCTTGCGCTATAAAGTTGAATGTGTAGACTCGGTACTCGTGATATAAACATGCAGAAAAGACAAACCCCAGCATCTTCAGCTGAAACACCCTCTGCATTTGAATCATGAGAGGCGCAGCCGTTAGTTGGGCGAATGTGCAGTGCAGAGAAGCGCACTTTTCGAATTACGGATAATCTCTTGCGTAGCCTACTACACCCCTTGAACAAACACATTATGACTTCCTTTTAAGTACTTAGCTTCAGTGAATAAAAAAACTTATTGATCATTCGAAACGGAGCTTACGCATCTGTTGTTGAAGACGACGTCATACGCATACAAGTTCAAGGACGGCAGAAATATCACGTTTAAGGGAAGCTTACTTTCTGAACTAGGTGTCTCACATATCCACGCTGTATGTATATATAGACAATGTTCGCTAAGAGCTTCATCTCAACTTTTTCAAAGGAATACACACTATTCGCATCTTTAATGATTCAATTAGTTGGCGCTATTAGCGTTAAAATTGTGAAAGGTTCAGGTTGTACATATATCGAATATCTCGGAATTTATCCTTTTTTGTGAATGTTGTACATAGTATACCTACAATCTTATACGTAGTTGCGGTTCTCAAACACTCTACTTGCCTTTATTATAACCGACCGAATAAAATAAGCTAAGGTGTTATTTGTACACCTTCGTGATATAAATGGGCTCTAAGTCTTGCTTGCCAACATATTATACTCTTATATGAGAACGCGTTATCACAATTTCTCCTCACGTTCTACCGCTGCGTGGTACGCAGCTATACTCGACCAGGAATATGCTTGCCTTTTAAATGCGAAGCATTTCTTATCGAACTGTAGGCACTTTGAGCGTTTCTATCTATCTATCTATCTATCTATCTATCTATCTATCTATCTATCTATCTATCTATCTATCTATCTATCTATCTATCTATCTATCTATCTATCTATCTATCTATCTATCTATCTATCTATCTCGCAACCTACGGCTGAGTGCTCTCTTGATCGCCTCCTTGGTCCTCCGGGGTAGACCAAAATAAGTATAGTAGGGTAAGAGGATTTGACGAATATGTCTGGCTGTTCATGACATGAACAACGTAAAAATCCCGTCGCCTACGTCGTCAAACTCTTTCCTCCAGACACGTGTGGCACATACCCGTAAACCACGCGCTGTGGGTATGCGCCACAGATGAATTGACAGTTTATATCTACCCAGGAACGCCGAGAACAGACATTGGTAATTGAACTGCGAGAGCGTTAGGAAAAACTGACATCGGCAGTGTTGCATCGACGAATACAAAGAATAAAAAAATCACGCCATATCCACGAAGTGAATGATGATGAGTGGGCGAAGCTCCGGAGGTAATCTGGTAAACCGTCAATCTCCGTAAATTTTGCCCACTCGATCATCATACAAAGACCTGACACACAAATGCGGGGGGTGTGGTGTGATTATGAACGTTTGTTGTCGGCGTTGCCGTTTTGCCTTTCGAGGGCAAGAGCGCGTTCACGATCGTTTTCATCCATGGCAGAAAGAGAATGTGTGGTCTGGAACGCGCTTATACTTCATGGTCATCAGCGTCATCGTCATCGTTATCACGTGTAGTGGGTACACTCCACTATACTGGAACGCGCTTGGTCATCAGGCGTCGTCGTCATCTTTATCACGTGGAGTGGGTACATTCCACTATACGTGGCTACCTACCTACTACTACTACTACTACTACTACTACTACTACTACTACTACTGCAGAGGAGGGACAGACCCACACCCTAAGGAGCTTCGCCCCTAAAATCAGGGTCCCAGCAGGAATCGAACCCAGGCACTCTGCGTGGCAGTGAGGTATTCTACCACAGATCCACGCCAAGTCTCGGAATTGCTTTGGAAAAAGACCCTATGCAGGCGTAATATTGGGGAAACGTCAATTGTGGTCGCACTGGTAGCTATCCAATTTTATAAAAATTACATATGTACCCCTATGATGCAGGCATCACGTCGGGTTAGCGTCAATTGTAGTTAAGTGCCATCCACTGAAGTTGGTCTACGTAGCACTATCCAGGGCTACCTTCCTAGCGAGCACAAGCACTACATATCAGCTTACCGCTCCTGGTGTTGGTAATACCCACGTTGCTGTTGGCATCGTTACGCAACTGTAAACAACTGGTTATATAAAACATATGCGACTGTTCAACATATGTCCGTGCGTACAACATTTGTACATATCTTTAGTGTCATTTCGTAACGTTTCGCTCAATAAAGTTACACCATAGTCACCTTCCCTACGCATGCTTCGCATAACATTGATTCCCATGGTACGTGGGATCTGCCGAATTTTTCCACGCTCAACGTAGTTCACCCTATAAAGATATCCCATGGAAAGGCACAGGCGAATGTCCTCAATTATTTATTCATGTCTTCATAAATTGAACCGTCTATTATCTTCCGTACTTTATCGGCAGATATGGGATCTTCAAAGACAGTGTGATTTGAAGATTTTCAGTCTATTAACGAGGCATTCGGAAAACCACCGGCATTTGCCAGAAATACTGGATAACAAGGTTAAAGGAGCTCTAGAATATTGAGATGTTTCAAGTGCCTCTTTAAGATTGATATAAGTCATAGTTTTAACGATTACACAGAGATTTCATGTTTAGTACAAAAAGAACAAGCTGTATTATAGCAGATGCGGTGTTACTGTTAAAAATTAGGTTTTATGTGAGTACGCCCGTTGCCCCTATGAGGATGTAAATCTATAAGGTTGCGTTTACCATAGAATGGCAACGAAGAATTATCGTTAAGCAATTAATGACTGATGCGAAACTTATCGTCAGTTTCTCATTATATCACATTAGCGAGTCGAACGCTACCGTATCAAGGCATCACAGAAACACTAAACACGATGCCGACAGAGTGAGTTGTGCACATATTCTCACTTACCACCACGGTTCTGCGAGGACCACCTAGTTAATCTGTTTTTTTTTCCTTCGTTAAAAATAATTTCTTTTATAACTAAAACACCATTCAGGGGTCATAAAAGCTGTGGGAACATTGTTGAGCAATCAGTTATCTCAACGTTGTTAGTATCTTTCTCAGGATGATTCTCAGTATGAATACCACTCACAAAATGTTGTCGCAGACAGAATTGAAAGCAGAATTTTAAAAATAAAATTATAGTTTATTTCACGTAATTGGCAGATATCCTAGACTGTACATTATTTTGGCATACGAAATGAGTCGTAACAAATGATGTTGCACTTATTCCACAGTCCATTCATCCCTTGTATCCGAGGCCACCATATCCGAGGCCGCCGTAGCCAAGACCACCATACCCGAGCCCGCCGTAGCCCGCACCAAGGCCGCTGTGAGCTATAATAGCACCACCATTGTGGATTTTGTTCACGTGGTGCACGCTTCTCACTAGGAAAGTCGGTCCTGCTACGGCCTTTGAGAAGGCTGGCCCTCCACTGAGCAAAGCGACGCTGCTTCCAACACCAACGCCGCCCACACCAAGACCCACTCCACCGTAGCCGAGACCTCCGTAGCCTAGACCACCGTAGCCTAGACCACCGTAGCCAAGCCCTCCGTAGCCTAGGCCACCGTAGCCGAGGCCTCCGTAGCCGAGGCCACCATAGCCAAGGCCACCGTAGCCGCCGAGCACGGCTCCAGCAGACGCTGCCGCAACCAGTGCAGTGAAAAACAGGACAATTGTCTGCGAAACAGAAAACAAATTGTAAGCATGAATGTCTCTCATAAATCAGCGGCCTGAAGTGGGAGGTGCCGTGAAAATTAGTGGCATTTTCACATATTCATGAGTTTCAGCCTTAGAGCTCAATTACAATGGTCACTTGGATGATCTATTCTCATAACGTCGTGGTTGTTATGGAGATGAATTTAACTAGCGTCTGTATGAATTCAACGAAATGTTCACGTGAATCTGGCAGACTCACCAGAGCGTTCATGGTTGATCCTCCCGCTGCTGCAGCCAAAGTGCTTGAAGGCTAGAACCACGCGAACCCTTTTATACTTTTGCGAGAGCAGCTCTTACGGTGATGGTATTTTTTCGTCGAGAACAAAAGAATAAAAAACTCAGTGACACTGACCATATCTTCGCTGCATGTGCAACGTGGTCGCAGTATTTCTTTTTGCTTCTTGGCATGGAATATACTGAAAGTGTGAGAAGACTGCACGGGTTCAGAGTACTCGAGATAACGCTCAAACTTGACAAAGAACGTAAAGCAAGCTTTACGCATTGGCTAAGAGTGAAGAAACAGCACGTGAGGTAGCGCTTCTACAAGGAACGTGTGCAACTACGCCCGCAAGAATGCTGACTGAGTTTTGCGATACGCCCCGTGCATATTGATACGGTTGCGTGAGCGCCGCGTGCTATGACAGTGTTGTATTGCGGGGCAGATAGCGGCCGTGAAACAGGTCTGTCACACTTTGCCGGTTCGCACGCCCTGCATCACATGCACCGGAATCCTTTCCCTCTTTTCTCAGCACTTGCAGTCCACAACTGTGCGTTCGAGAGGCGGGCAACGAAATGAGGATCTGACTTACTTTCTTCTGCAGTGATTTGTTGGCCCTCCTAGACAGAAATTCTGGTGTGTGTGTGTGTGTGTGTGTGTGTGTGTGTGTGTGTGTGTGTGTGTGTGTGTGTGTGTGTGTGTGTGTGTGTGTGTGTGTGTGTGTGTGTGTGTGTGTGTGTGTGTGTGTGTGTGTGTGTGTGTGTGTGTGTGTGTGTGTGTGTGTGTGTGTGTGTGTGTGTGTGTGTGTGTGTGTGTGTGTGTGTGTGTGTGTGTGTATTGTTGTTTTGTTTTCTAAAACAGCCAAGGGTACTTTAACGGAAACCGATAAAAACGCAGTTTTTTTTGTTTTATTTTTTTTTTTTTGCTACTGACAGTATGTGGTTGGGCCGGACCCAACAATTTTTTTTCCAGTGTGCATATGTCACCAAAATACCTCAAATCTGTTATGCGGCAAAAATCTATATAGCCCACTATCGTCGATATTCAGGAGTAAAATTTGGATTTGGCTCTTATAGATTGGCACACTTCATTTGGGTTGAATTAGTTCGTAAAAGTAGTCTAAATCGCAGTGAATGAACGATACAGGAATATTTTGCGAGAAATTAACACCATCCTCGTGCTTCCGTCGGTGCCGTCCTTTGTTGCATGGGCGTAATGGCTATGACTAGACTTGTCGAGCGAGTGGTCCTTCCAGGCAAAAGGCGCACCGTTCTGGACGGTCGGCAGCGTTTTCCTGGTCTTGCTATCCATTGAAGGCCTTTAAAAATGCTTCAGCTCCTCTTTTTCCTCTTAGCTCATTTAATGCCACGCCGTTTCAGATCACTTCTTCTTCATGGAATGAATCGGTGCCCAATATCTTCATTTTACCTGTCATCTACTTCAAGTATACCGTCTTGGAGCGAAAGAAGGACATGATACTTTAACACGAAACTCGAAAAGAAACACTAAAAGGCAGAAAGAAGTAGGATAATCGGCCTTTTAATCTTTATATTCGAGTTTCGCCCTACGGCATCATCTCCTCCAGTAAGTACCGACTCGCCCCCCAAAAAACTAATTGAGGAACGAAAGCACGATAGGAAAGAAACTATGACACAAATGAAAGAGATTGGATGTGGTCACGTTGGTGGTTTTGCCGCGATTGTTGGTACACTGCTGGTTTAATGTATTCGGCTCAGTTTGATTCAAACAGGTGCAGTATATGGCTCATTTTTTATTTGAAACTCCTTCTTTAAGTTCACGTTACAATCATGAACTGCCTCATTTTAATTACAAGTGTTCTAAAAGCAAAAGATACTTCGGCATGCTTCACGTTCCCGTGAAATTTAGCCTATCTTCGGTTTCTGCATTTGGCCCTTTTAGAAAAACCACGCCCCAACTATATAGTTGGTAATGTATGGCAGTAAATGCGAAAACGAAACGAGTCTGTATTATTTAATGAATTCTAGGGGGGAAGCGAACTTTCAGGAAATATTTGCTCGTCAACTAAAATAATAACTTCCCTTTAACTTGTGCCTTCTGCTTTCCAAACGACCAAGTATTCATTGGCTATAAAGCACAATGCAACACGGCTCTTTAAGGTTAAAATACTCCAAGCGGAGAAAAATAATCCAGAACCCAGCACTCTCGTGTTCCTCCTAAACCAAGGTGTCCCGCGTTTCTACACGTTGAACCATAACAATTTCTTTGTCTGAATTGAACATCAGCACTGATTATCTTTTTTCGAAGGGGTAAATTCACTCGCTAAGGCCCATTTGCGGCCCCTGTTTCGCTCACTCAGCCATGTATGTGCGAGAAGGTACAGTCTGATTGCATTTACTGCCGACACTAATTGACACTTCGAAACAAAGCATTCGCAGCGTCCGTTCGTTTATTGTGTCTTTTTTTCTTTTCTTTTTTTTTTTATCAGAACAGCGGCAAGGGTCACTCAATAGTTGTCGTTATACCTGCCGCAGTGGCCTAGTTGTTGTGATGCTCGACAGGTGATCTGAAGGTTCCGGGATCGAATCCGGGCGGCGGCGGCCACATTTCGATGGAGGCGAAAGGCCTAGACGCCCGTGTGCTTCGATTTAGGTGCACGTTAAAGAACCCCAGGTGGTCAAAATTTCCGGAGCCCTCCACTACGGCGTGCCTCATAATCATATCTTGGTTGTGGGACGTAAAGCCCAAACTATTATTATTATTATTATTATTATTATTATTATTATTATTATTATTATTATTATTATTATTATCATTATTATTATTATTATAGACATAGTTATTGCGTTGTCTAAAAGTCTTCTTTCCACTTACTCAGGGTGTTTCAAGAAAGGTGTCCAAAAATGTTAAAAAAAATAAGGGAAAGCGAATATTTGTTCGTTGTCTTCATAATCACTTTTTCTATGGAGGCAAACATCTGAACTTGACTAAAAACATCAATTACGGCAGTAATTAAAGAAATTAAATTAATTTGCTAGTTAGTGGAGACCATTCATAATGTTGCTACTTTTGTTTAATATTGAAATATAAATTAATTTTCAGAACACCTGTCATGTGCTATTTACTGTGAAAAAGTCGTTAAATTGCATTCAACAACACTTCAAAGCTCAGTAGACTAGGGTGACATTTCTTGTTTACATCAGCGATGTAGGAACCTCACATTCACAACTCAGTTATTTGCAGGCAAATGCGTAATTTACATGTTACTAACGGTGACGACAGCACCGCCATTTTTAGTAGAGACCTTGGACGAAGCGCTGCTTTGAGTGATTATTGGCAAATGAAACTAACGCTTCTAAACACAAAGGAATCATACTTACAACCTCCACTCTGACGCCAGCTCTGTTTCGCGAGATTAACAAGGTGTCCCTTTAATCTATCTTTTTCGTTAAAGTAATAGGCGAATAACCCCTAGGATGTCTAGATTTATATGGTACTGATAATATCGCAAGTATTGATTGGAAGGCATCCGCAATAAGCAGATACCACTTATATCAAGATAACTAGAACATGAAAAGCTTTAACATACAGCGTTGTAGTTCACTCTAAAATATACCGTGCATGTGTCGTCAATGCCATCCAGAATGGAAGTTAGGAGTAAACGATTTCGCTCGCGCAAAAGCTGGTGAGATGGTATCCTTCAGGCCACAGGGAAACGTCTAGGTGATCTTAAAGAAGTTGTTAAGTGGTATCATTGGCGTCCATATATATAAAGGCAAAAGCCTTCGGTGTCTCATAACTAGAGACCAGATTTTAGGCAAATGCTGATTTTGTTCCTTGTGCTCCTGTCGCACCACTTTGATACATGAGCATGAATTAGAACTTAAGAAGTGCTTTTATGGTGTTTTCATAGTGCTATAAATGTCTATTTTGGCGTTCATGCCTAAATACCCATAAATACCTATAAATGCCTTTTTTTTATTCTGCGCCTATACGAACACTATTTAGCCTCAAGCTTCACTTTCGGATGCTTCGGATGCAGTTTGAGACCGTTATTCATGTTGTCTGTCAACATTGTTCGGAAATCTATAGGGGTTCAACCTTGTCCTCTAATTCAACCAACTCCCGGAAAACAACCGCTAGCACCAGTGAAGTGGGACGAGTTTGCCAGCATACGCCGCCACGCTGACATGGCGCGAGTGGTTGGCAAATGCGAAACCGCGGAGAGCCTTCAGGGAAAAAGATAGTGAAGAGCAAAAGAAAGAAGAAAAATGTGATGTGCACGCGGCTATTCTTTTGTTTCTAATTTGCTTTTTAGGGTGTTCGCCGCCTGGGGAGAAAGCGACTATACGTGATTTAATCCGGCTAATAGGAGTCATCCATCCCTCCCTTTTGTCTTTTAGCGGTCTGGTTATCTGCTCCTGCTCTGCCCCCTACAGCCTTGCGGAAAAGAAAGACACCCGGTAGTGTGGTGATTGGACAGTGGACACTTGGCTCAACATCATAGGTTGACACAAAAAAAAATGGAGCTCACTAAGGCTCACTCAAAAAATATATTTTGCGCATACGGCTCACTCGGACTAGACTCACCAAAAAGTTTTTCAACCTGACTTCCTCAGACTCTGACTAAGATTTTTCTCAACCTGACTCACTCGGACTCAGACTCCTGTTTCAATCTGAGCTTTAACACCAATATCTCACACAATCAGTGCTCTTCGATGCGCCTTTTGACCTCGTACCTTCAAAGACGAGTTATCAGGGGTTTCAATACAGTAAGGACATTTTAATGGAAAGACACAAGTCACACGAGATATTTTATGAAGAACTTCGCGTAAAAGTGTTTTCGGGGGGGGGGGGGGGAAGGGTCAAGGAAGCTTCTCTTCTTTTTTTCTTTTTTTGTAACTCATGCCTCTAATCAACAAATATTGAGCTGGCGTATGATGCTAGTGTGTTGAAATATGTGTGAGTAGAAGTGAATAGACATGAGCCGACATAAGGCTGATACTAACGTTGCAGATGAGTAGACCATAGGTCGGCAGTAAATGTGGAGCTCACCCAGACTTACTAAAGAAACATATTTCGCGCTTAAGGCTCACTCGGACTCAGACTCACGAGAATTTTCTTCAACCAGACTCGCTCGGACTCAGACAGTGTAAACTTTTTCTCAACCGGACTGACTCGGATTCAAACTCACAAAAATATTGCTCACCCGGACTCACTCAGACTCACGGCTCGATCTGAGTCTGAGTGGGTCTGACTGAGTCGTTCATTGAAGCCATAGCGCTAAAAAGACAGGGACCACAGAAAGAGGACGGGAAAGCGCACGTCCCGTTCTCTTTCTGTGGTCCCTTTCTTTTTAGCGCTATGGCTTCAATGAACGTTACAAACCAACTAGCCCAAAAGTCTGTTCTCTGACTGAGTCGACTTATGAGTGAATTTGCTTACCTATGTTCACCACGCCACAGAATGAACACAGAGACCATGTTCTGCGAACTGTGCGGGAAAAAGGGCAATGGCTATGTTCAAGTGTTGGTGCCTTTGTGCCATCATTCACATCACTATTTTTTTTATTTTCCCATAGGTCACGCACGTCTTCGTTTGAAGTTATTTGCATTTATATAAAAATTTATTGTACCTATATATATACGATTTTGGAAGGCTAAAACGTAGTTTAGCCTGCCTGGTTTTGGCGCCTAAAATGCGCCTTTTTTAATGCCTAAAAATCCGGCCTCTACTCAAAACCGCCACGCTGGTACTGTAGTTACGATGCTCGGCTGCTGACCCGCAGGTCACGTGTGCGATACCGGCCGCGGCGGTCGCATGTCGATAGAGGCGAAGCGCTTGAGACTGGTGTACTTAGATTTAGGTGGAATAATTCGGGTTATTGCAACTAGGTCTAAAAACGAGTGCAACGCAATAAAATTGTACTCGACAGCAACGAAACAACGTGTTTTCATACGAAACACCCGTAAAACGTACATTAAAATACGTATGCCACACACAAATCAAAGCCTGCCCCACTTAAAAATGTCGCGCCGTTCCAGTATCACTAAAATCAAGGCATGGCTTAGCCTTACATTAGCCGAAAAAAAAAAACTATGCTTTTGCCTATAAAGTGGCGCTGTTATCTATACAGCACTCCCTAGTTACATTTTTCTTTCATGTTTTCTCTTCGATCCGTCTGTTATAAAGCGTAAACCCTATTCCCGCGTTCTAACGCTCTCGCTTATTTACCACTCACTCTTCTTTGCTGTGAACGCAGTAAACCATGACACTTGTTTAAAAGATAATGGATTGATCTTAACATTGACTACAACTTATGTATAGGTTCTGTTGTTTGACGGTATTCATCCTGTATTATTTTCGCATATAGTATTTTGTACGTTCGTTCTCTCTCTGGCTGTTAAAAAAAGGTTGCTGTTTTCCATCTCCGCTAACGTTTTTTATGCGTGGTAGCATTCTACATGTCGTCAGACAGCTTATGTGTTACGACGATGTTGAGCGATTGCCTTGCGAGCATATTGCGCTGGTGGGAGCAAGAACTACAAAGACAGCGGAGCACGCAACTAAGCGAGGGTGAGCGTATACGCAACGAGCGCTGGTGTGCAGAGCGAACAACGTGCCGGGCCTTCGCAAGCGCTTAGTGCGGCGAAGGGTCAACTCGAAGGGATACTGATCAAATGCACGCCTCGCTTCGGTGTCAGGATGCGGAAGAAAGGCCGACACGGTTTCTACCGGCGTGGGCTGGCGTTGCGACACTTGACGTCGACGCAGAGGACAGTGCGCTAATCTGAAAGGCCGAGAGTTGGCCATCCCAGATCTATACCAGCGTTGGCTGCCGTTGCGTCATTCAGCCTCCCTGACGATAGCGCGGACAAACGCGACAAGCAGAAAGCTTGAAATGTGGTTATGACAGATCTCGGCGCCCGAGCCCACATGTCGTGTGTGTTGCCTGTCGTTGCCGAAATCTGGCATCTCTAGCCCGCAGCGTCTGTGCGCAGAGCCTCGCTCCTCGCTGACGTCCCGGAGCACGCCGGCAAAAACACTAAATGTGAGTCGACCTGTCCGCATGCTGTCCAGACGTTTCCAGGTGCACGTTTCTGCATTTATATCGGTTTGAATAGCACTGGTGGGAGTCGTGTACAGTTTCTTTCTGTGTGCGCGCGCGTGTGCTTTATCCTACAGACCATGGTGAAGCTGGCGGTAAAGCTCGCCTGGCGACGACAAAATGACGTAAACGGTCGTTGTTAGCGCAGCCGAATAGACCGACAGAAAAAGGCAAACCCAGAGTCGAGCACTTAACTGCTGTCGTCGTAAAATAATCTATATACCTACGAAATATAAATGTTTATTCACGCAAAGGATGTGCGCACCTGTTCCTTCCAGGTGAACTTCTTATGAGACTTATGCAGTTCTGCTTCAAGATACCAATCCTCAAAGATTTAACGTACACATTTCGATGTATATACGTTCGCTCGTCAGTACTCACCGATAGTGTGCCTGCACAAAATGCAACAGGCATACCCTTGCATAGAACGACATCGCTGTTTCTCTTAATTTTCTGGTTCTTCTTCACGCTGCCATTTTCACAATGCTCTATACCTACTGGCGCGCCTTCCCTGTGTGCCTTCTGTCTTCATCCCGTACGTGCATCGAGCGTGGTCATGCTCAATTTTTCAACATCGAAGCGGTTTAAGCCGGCCGTAAAAACTTTCGTGTGTACAAGCTGTGCGTAAAAAAACCCCTCGGAGCGCCTCGCGTTCTCTAGGAACCGCTAATGCCGCAGCTGCGCCGCAGCTCCTCCGCCAGACCGGCACGTGCTCTCTGCGTCCTTTTCTTATTCGTCGTCGTCTTCATCTTCTGCTTCACTGTCCAAGCACGTGTGCCAATCATTATAATTATGGCATATCGTGCTCCGGCACGAGATGCAATAATTCTAATGGGTTAAACAACGTGTTAGAGAGAAAGAAAGAAAAAAAAGTCACAGTTTCAGCGCAAGGGTGAAGCAATGAATGCGATAGCAACAAATTGTAATGTTATACGAAGTGAGGCTGGCAGCTAACTCTTTTGGATCGGATCTCACGCAACTCTAGAAAACGCTGGTTTAAGAGCACACGGCCGCTCCAGGGACACTCTGCTCACCACATTCTCTTCGCGTTGAGAGCGCAGCACGTAGAAGGGTACACCGGCCCCCCCGCTGTCGGCCGCCGAGAAGGGGAGATAACGCGCGCGCCCGCGACGACCGCGCTCGTAAAATCGAAGGTCGCTCGAGGGACCCCCCCCCCCTCCTCGCGTCTTTTCACGCTTACGAACGACGGGCGGGGCCGGTTATATATATATACATATACATATACGGGGGATGACGGCGGCGGCCAACGGCGACGCCGACGGCAAAAACCAGCCGAGAGTGTCCATATAATTGCTATCGCAATAAAATTGGCGAAGCTTGCACTAAGCCACGCAAGCCTTGAAACAGCGAAACTGGACGACTCTCAAAACTAATCTGGTTGCTTTTAAGTTGTTTCTAGGCCCTAGCTTGGTGATGCTAGGTTGTTTCTACGTCGATTCTCAGCGCAGAGCTTCGAGTTAAACCACAGACAGTCACAAACACGACACGGGCACGTAGTCATTGGCGTAGGCCTTCCATCACTTCGGGGTCTTCTCGCAGCCGCCTTTGTCCTTCCCGTTCCCTAGTATTTTGCCGTTGTACTTACTCAGGGTCTTCGGCTCACCGCCATCGCTTCGCAGCCATTTGTTTGGCTAACCATTGCCTTCTTCCTTTCTATTTATTTATTTTTTATTTCAACATACTGCAGCCTTGAAGGGCTATCTCAGGAGCGGAGGCAGAATACAAAAATTGCGATACAACACAAAATGTACAGAGCATGAAGATGAATGGTTATTAATGTACAAAATGAGTTCATCACGTGGTAGGCCTAAATATTTAACATCAATATGGGCAATAATATGGGCAAAGCATTCCATATTTCAATAGTGCGAAAAAAAAAGAACGGTATTTATACGCATTTGTTCGGTGAATAAAAGGAGATATGTTCAACTCATGATGATGTTCATGATGATGTCTTGTGGATGTTCGTTTCGCGGGTGTGATGTAGTCGCTGAGTAACGGAAATCGTGGGCAGTGAATCAGAGTGTAAATAAAGTGGAAAGTTGTGTGTAGTATGGTTATTGGCCCAACAAACGGGTATGTGCCCAATTTCTGTGGCACATACCCGTTTGTTGGGCTACCTGTTTCTTTCTTCATTATTTGTGGACCAGTAGTGAGTAGCGGTACTTACGCAATTCCTGTGGCGCATACCCGTTTATGATAACAGTTTTTTGGATACGGGGTGAACAAGGAACGATTTGCTGAATAGCTGCGCTGTTAAATGAGAAAGACAAATAAGGATAGAGAAAGAGAAATTCTAGGGGTAAAAAAAATCGCGAGGCGAAATTTGAACCCGTGTACCCACAATCCGAAGGCGAGCGTCCTAACCGCTCGGCTATCGAGGCACGCTGGCAGAGCGAAGCATAGCCTTGTATAGATTAGTATAGCAAGGGGGGTAGGAAAGGGAAGTAAGGGTGAGGAGGACAGATGTGAGGGTGACAAGGAGGGGAGAGAGTAAAGCATAGCCTAAAAAAGAAAGAGAAGGATAAATAGAGAGGACGAAAGACGGAAAGAAAAAGAAGGAGAGAAATAGAGAGTGATAGAAAGGGATAGAAAGAAAGAGAAGCGACAAATACAGTGAGAAAGAAACAAACGGAAGATAGAAAGAGAAAGTTAGGAAGGCCGAGAAAGAAAAAGAAATAGAGATGGAGGGAAGGAAAAAAAATATAAATAAACAGTCAAACAAGATATACACAAAAGAACATAGAGAAGAGAGAAAAAGAAACAAATAGAGGAAGAAAGGAAGAGAAAACTTACGAAACTTAGCAAAACAGCAACAGCCAGAGCTACCTACGTGCCCATCAGCGGCGCTCTCTATTTATCATCGCGCCTCGAGTGCAACCTTCAGTAAGTTTTTCTTTTCTTTTTTTTTTACTTCTTCTATTATTAGTTATTCTCTCGCTAAACTGAAGCATTTTCAGAAAGGGCAGTATTTCTGCACCAGATGAAGTCGATGATGTAGGTGCTCGCATTCTATAAAATTCAGTTTTTAAACCCCGCACTCTACAGCGGGATGTCATCGGGGCGCTCCACTTCGGATCGAGCGAAGCCTTATTTGCTTGTTTGTTTTTTGTTTGTTTGTTTGTTTGTTTGTTTGTTTATTTGTTTCTTATAGCTTTCTTTTAACAGTCAGCCATTCTTAATTTGAATTTATTTTTGGGCACTATCATGTACATGACTTGAATTTCTATCAGCTTGCAAACTGCCCCTTCGCGCAGCAGTCAGGTAGATAAGAAGCCCATAGGAACAAGGTGACCCGTATCTTGTAGGCACTAAGAAGCGGAAAACTCTGTACTGCGATATTCCGGCGACATCTGCACGTGACTTCAGTGTTTGGTGCAGAGGTAAAGGTGCGCCGACCGACAGACCGGAAATGGTCGCATTTCCCGTATATAAAGCCCCTGGAAGTGCTACATTGCCGAGTGTGGCAACGCACAAGAGCGGAATTGCACATGATGAAGACGCTGGTGAGTCACAGGCTGCTGTTTTTGCGTAATAAGTGGTAACTGCTGTTGTATAACATTTCTCAGGGGTGACAGCAGCTCTTATCTGAAAGTTCAGCTATGCGTATCAGGGTGGTGTCCAGTTTTGTGCTAGCTCTTGATCAGAAATGTCTGAAAGAACGCCCTTATATTGCAACTGTAAAGATAACGGCAAAACTTCCGGATCGCTAGTTTCGTCAACGAATTTATAGGCTATGCATAGTGATATATAATGACAAGATAATCGTCAAGCCGCGATTTCCTAGCGCTTCCTGCTTAACTGCCTTTGTTCTTAAACAGAACGTCGTATTTTCTACTGCGCCAAAACCACTCCGTATAGCACAAACAAGCAGTGAGATGGCAAATAGCGATCTGAAAAGTTCCTCTCACTATTGTGTGTAATTTAGCCCAGCGTACAAACGAACTTTTTCCGGCACGGCTGTTGTTTTTTTTTCTTTCTTTTTCGAGCAGCGAGTTCTCCGCAAGCCTTTCCGGACTTTCTCAATCGCGTTTACTGCTGTTTTTCCGATTTCCTAACAGCCGCGCGATGCGGCGTAGCATGCACGCGAGACAACATTCGCGTAATAGCATCGGCAGGCGTGCCAATTTATGTTGGTCCATGGACTCATTATTTTAAAGAGAAAAAAAGAGATAATAGTCAACCTTTCGGATTTTAACACCGTACACCTCCCATCACCATTTCATTTCTCTCGCCAAACATTGTCTTCTTCATCGCAATGCGGTCATGTTAGTGCGTGATACTGAATGCCAGTGTAGGGGAAGAATGAGAAGGACACAGAAGAAAACATCAACACAGACAATGCAGTGTCGGTGTGCTCTGGTTTCCCTGTGTCTCTTTCTATTTTTTGCGCTACACTTATGAATTCCAAGGTCACCTGGACCTTTGTGATATCACTTGGCCGTTGCCTCGTAGTGTGAATACACGTGCACTGCTGTTTTCACCTGGGCTTGGAATGTAAACGGTGTTGCGTACAAATATCGATGTATTATGGTATCAACGCGATACCGTTAAAGAGCTCGTTTCGCAGAAATTCCAGTGTCGGCTGCAGAAATTCCAGTGTCGGTGTTGGCGTCGGTGTAATTGGTTGCGAGCAAAAAATCAGCGTTGTCCATGGGCGAAAATTCCAGATAGAGGCAAATAAATTAATAATAAAAGAGTTTGGTCCGGGGGAGAATCGAACCCAGGCCTTCTGTGTGCCAAGCAGGTGTTCTTACACGGAGCCACACCAGTAGTGGAAACTGATTCGTAGCAAAAAAAAAAAAAACAAAGAAAGAAACGCTTTAAGAATGTCATGTAGTGGTAGGAGTCTCATTAACGCATGTGATGTTGCGTGGCAGAGTCGTAGAATCGCACCGGGTGTCAAAACAAGTGAATTGCGCAATGAGTGGGTGGTTTTAAAGCTCCCCACCCATTACAAAGTGGGCAGCTGCCCATGCGCGTGGCACCTTACAGACGAGTAGCCTGTAAGGTGCCCATTCAAGATTTCGCGCTTAACAGAATACTTTCAAAGAGACCTAAATAATTATTTGTAAATGTTCACCTTAGTCATTGTAAAAATAATCTCAGTTGGCTCAGAGGAAAATAAACAATACAAATTTGGTCGCATTCTTGTAAATACGTACCGCTTGGAGAAATATATATTTTTGAAGCTTGGCCCTAGTTAGCTAAATGAATGTTGTTTTTTTTTCAAGCATGTTGTAACCACAATGTGCATGACATAAGAACGAAATTGTCCGTACTCGTTTGGTATGAGTTCGTTCTCTACTCGAGTGACCACAAAAAAGTCTGTAGCATCAGCAGACAGGAAGCGAAGTACAGTCTGACATTTCTGCCTATCTCGCTTTCTCTCTGCAACTGCTGCGATGGCTTAATTACGATGACATGCGTTCGTCGCTTCATTCGAAGCAATCAAAAATTTAACTCCATTCCAAGTGAGAACAGCACCATTTTTATCATTGTAGTTCTTGTACTAATTACGGCGTCCTTGGGTTGAAGAAATGCGCACCCAGCATGACTGTCATCTGAATTTTATCATCCTTCTAATGCAAATCCCTTTCCACACACCAGCAAAGGTTTTATTCTTCTTCGATAGTCACGACACTTTCGGTTTCTTTCGGTATCGAGCGGACAGCATAATTTTGGGATTATTTAAGGATAACGGCTAATAAAGTAGAAAAAACTCACAGGGTCTCTTATGCATTCACCCAAGAAGACTCGAAGGCGAAAGCCATCTTTCTTCTCAGTTGGTGTGTTGATCCTCCTTTTGCCCCTCTCCGAAAGCTTTCTGCACCTTACCTGGTTTTGCACTGCATCCGTGATCGGCCCACCAAGCGACAATTTTATGTGACGACGCCACCATGTGACGTCACGTGATATGACGTCATAGTGACTTCATGATGACGCCAGAAATTTTGACAATCTTTGACGTCATGATGACTTCGTGCGGTGGCGTCCTCGCGTGATGGTGATTTTTCGCATCACTCGTGTTCATGCCACCGACGGTCCATTTTCGCGTTTGATAGGGAATTTAATGCTTTCGCCTTAATAACTCAGCAGGAAGCCCCGTTCATAAATTTTGACGAAAACTTGCTGGAATTGTGGTCGTTGAAAGGGCCCGTGCTGCGCACACACGGCAACTTGAGTATTTAACTTCAGAACTAGCCGGCAGTGTAATTGCGGCTTGCAAACTCAATTCCTAAAAAAAATTATACTGTTCAAAAATAAAGAACACGAAAAATGACCAAAGCTGCTTGCGAGGTGAGCACAATGTGCCGCGTGTTTAATGGTGTGTGAATATTCTGAAATTTCGCATAACAAATGGAATAATATTCTGATCGGTTCGGTACTCGAATCGAATAGTGCATATTCTAAATACCTTATTATTATCTAATATTGTTCGAATAATCAGGACCGACGCCAAAACCGCCAAGTAACAAAACGTTAGAATAACGAGGGCCCTTCTTGTTTTATTAATCGAATTACCAAACTGCATGCAGCCCAAGCTTTTACCTGACTGTCGACGCTATATTGAACACCTGATCAAGGCGTATAGGCTTAAAACTCCAGTACCGCCGAAACAAAAGTGTCAGCAATCTAATGGTTTGTCACCGAGGACCATGGCTGCGCTCAGTTTCAGAAGTGTAATATTTGTACACGTTTTCATGAATAACAACAGACGCAAGCATTGTGTTTGTGTAAATTGTTCACAGTCAACACTGATACTTACCTGATTTTGGTGCAAAGGCCTTTGCTGTGATAACTGGTTTACCTGTTTTATTATTGCATATGTAGCTGAATGTGTAGTGCTTGGTACAACATTGCTTAACTTGTATGTCTCAGTTTTATTTAAAAGCTGGTACGAAGTGCAACCTTGAATACTGCAGCCACTGCTGAATTTCAACCTACAGTTACACAAAATTCCGAAGGCTCTAGTCACTGTTCGTATAGGAGCTCACCTCAGTTTACATAATTGCGGCATTTTTAACAGCAATGCTGTTCTAGCTCGACGTAAAATGTCTGTAGTGGCCCAAAACTATCATCATCTTGAGCCGGCACGCGCTCTATTCGTCTTCTTCTTCATCTTCGCTCCCAGAACACGAGCACCGATTTGTCCTGGCGTATAGCAAGTGGGTGAGAGAAAGAGAGAAAAAAAAAGAAAGAGAAAGAAAAAAGATAGAAAGAGAAAGGGAGGAAATCCTGGCGAAGAAAAAAGTTCCTCACGAGGCGACGGGATTCGAACCGTGCACCCACGATCCCAAGGCGAGCGTCTGAACCACTCGGCTACCCAGGCACGCTGACCGAACGTAGCATAGCCTTGTATAGTACGCATAGCAAAGAGGTAAGAAAAAGAACTGAGGGTGAGGATGAGGGAAAAGAGGGCGAAAGAAAGGTTTAGTGAAAGGCAGGCAGGTTAACCAGAAGAAAATTTTCCGGTTTGCTACCCTCCACTGGGGAAGGGGTAAGGGGGGGGATAGAAAGGTGAGAGGGAAGAAAAGATGAATTGACAAAAAAAAAAGAGAGAAAAAAAAGAGTAAAGCATAACATATAGAGAATGAGAAATAGAGAAATAGAAAGAAATGCAGAAAGAGAGAGAAAGAGAAAATCAAAGAAAAAGAAAGAAGGTAATAGACAGAGAAAAATAATATAGAACGAAGAAGCAAGTGAGAAATACAGAGAGAGTGAGACAAAGAAAGAAAAAAAGATAATCAAAGAAAGAAAGAAATACAGGAGAAAAGGGATAGAAAATGAGAGGAAGCAAACAAGAAATAGAGAGGGAGGGAGGGAAGAGACAAAGAAAGAAAATAAAGAGGAAGAAAAAGAGAGTGAGAGAGAACGAAATAGAAATAAACAGAGACAAAAAGGACAGAAAAAAACAGACAAGAGAAAAAAAAAGAAGAGAGGGAGAAAGAAAGAAAAAACTAAAGAGAAACAAAGAAGGCCGTCCAGCCCCGCATTTCCTTCAGGCTTGGCACCACTAGTGCAAAGCTGCCCATCAGCTTCGCTGTCTCTTTAGCCTTGCGCCTCCAGTGCAAGCTACGCTAATTTTTTTATGGGACTAAAACTAATCGTAAAGCTCATTTGTTAAAGTTTGTGAACATTTGTTTTAAGAACATTTCTTTAAAGTAAATCCTAGCGCTGTTTTGAAAATGGTTGCCTGACTATTTGAAAACTATTCGAATCATATTTTATTCGCATTTGTTTTCGATTCAGTGTCATCACTAGAGGCCGGATTTTTAGGCACTACAAAATCGCGTTTTAGGCGCCAAAAACAGGCAGGCAAAACACAGTTTTAGGGCCCCCAAAATCGTAAATATAGGCACAATAAATATTTACAAAAACTCAAATTTTCGAAGAAAGACGTGTGCGACCTGTGTCTACGACAGGAAAGCAAAAAAAAATGTTGTATTTTATGGTGGCACAAAGGCGTCAGTGGTTTAACTAGCCATGCTATTGTCCGTTTCCCGCACGGTTTCCAGAACACAGTCTGTTCTTTTATTGTCCAGCATTGGTGAGTTAAGTGTCCGCCGTCGAATAAACACACTCCTGGGTCTCTTTTTTTTCGGCATGGCTGCAAAGGGCAGCCCAGGAACCAATAACCAGCCCGCTAAAAGGCAAGAAGGGTCTTTTAGCCTTGTATTGACTGGGTCTAATAGCGCAGGGTCAATTTATCCTCTGTCTGTGAACACCTTAAAGGGCCCCTTACCAGGTTGGAGCATTTCGAGCTGGCAAGTGTAATGCATGCACTGGGCGCTAACGATCACGTCTGCCAAGATTTGCAACGCTACGCGCCCCGGAAAGAGGTGAAATGTCAGACTAAACGCCGCTTGCCCTTGATCTCACGGGCGCGTGCACCAACATGGAGGAGGTGACGTACAACAAGGAATGGTCCTGCGTACGTCAGAGTAGTACGTGACACTGCGAAAATGATTCGAGGCGACATGTGTAATTTTTGCAATCTGTTGCTTGAATAGAAGAATGAAAGTTGTAGAAATATTAAAAGCAACAAACGGAATCTGTGTGCGTTTTTATTTATTTTTTTACTTCGAATCGAGCGCGATGCGTGACAAAGCTGCCTGCATTTCATTTGCGTCCGTGTTCTCGCCGTTGCCGCGTCGTGCCGGCGCCAGCCCTGACAACGCTTGGCGTGTTTTTGATGCATCGTCTCCACAGCAGTTACAGCGGTGCGACGCGCTGTGTCGTGCTAAGGATACATCATCCATGCCAGCCTCTCAAAGTGCATAGAGGGATCCATCCCACAGAAACAGGCAGTACACTAGAGAGAACGCCGAAACGATACAACACCGCTTGTGTGCACGACCTGGCTTGGCATGTCATGCGCACACCTTGCGTGCGCATGACGTGTTGATGCGTCTGCGCACGCAATCTTCCGGCTCCGAGTTCCTCCGATACCGAAGAGGGCAGGGAAGAAATTTGGCTTGCGAGTGGCAAAGGTTTCAAGCTCACCTACCAGCATCATGCTTTCGCGGCTCGTAATGAACCAGTTAAAAAGTTCTTGCGGTACAAAGCTCTTCATTGGGCACGCAACAGCTTCCAGTGTCTAACTAAAATTTCCTATGTGACCTGGTGAAGCGCCCTTTAAGAAGTCAATTACAAACGAAACAAAAGCCAAGTACACATGTGATTTTTTTTTACTTGCACTCTACATTCCCCTGACGGCACTCCATGCATGGTTTCGCATTCGTTCTCCATCTTCCTGCTGCTGCACAGAGGCACCTACTGTTTTCTGCCCCCCCCCCCCACCACACCCAGGTCTTCAAGGAGGTCTTCAATTTCTTGGGAACACTGGACTGTAAAATTGGCTGTAAAAGCCGCCCGCCACGTCCTCGGCCACGGACGCCACTCTCCTCTCCTCTTGCCACCTTTATTTTCCTCTCCCCATTGCACTGTATACGCTGGGGCGTGCTCCCATTTAGGGTTGCAGAAATGGCGCCTTTTCCTCTCCTCCTCCTCCCTATGCTCCAACCGCTCCCGCCATGTCAGTGCGGTGGGGCAAAGTGGCGGGCGCGTCCCATTTCACTGCTGCTAGCGGTTGCTTACCGGAAGCTTGTTGAACTAGGGAACTAGGTTGTGGCACCCCATAGAGTTCCGAAACGTCAATTTTGCCCGGTAACATGAAATACGGTCTCAAACTGTACTCGAAAGCAAAATTTGAATTTAAATAGTGGTCATACGGGCGCCGTTCTTGAAAATAGGCATTTATAGGCACTTATACACATTTAGGCACAAACTCCAAAAATAGGCATTTATAGGCACTATAAAAACACTATAAAAGCCCTCCTTAACCCCTGATTCGTGCTCATATATCAAAGTGGCACGATAGGAATGCAAGGAACAAAATAGGCATTTGCCTAAAATCCGGTCTCTAGTCATCACTATTGGATTCGTCTTTGATTCGGTTATAAAATTCGCTATTCGCTCACCACTGCACGTTTTTAAGTGCGCAATCGACTGTTTACCAGCGACGGAAATTTTGCGCAGAAACGACTACACAATTTTGTTTCGCATGAAATTTCGCGCACTTGTTCTTCGCGTTTGGCCTTCTGAAATTATTGTTTTTTCCCTTCATGTTTAATGTAAGCCTGCATAGCAGAAACTTTAGATACATAGTTGCTACTTATTCTATTTATATTTTTACACTTCAAACAAATGTTCGAACGTTTCAACATGGTAGTTATACGCTGTTCATGTTTAATTTATTTTCCCTTTTTTTTCGCACAGGGCGCCATTCTTATTCTGGCCGCGCTAGTCGGCCTGGCTATCGCTGGAGGAGTTGTCAGCGGCTCTGGCCTCGCCTACACGGTTGCGCCTCGCGTGTACGGACTCAGTGGCGTGGGTGTCGGCAGTAGCGTTCTGCTTCTTGGTGGGGGCGCTGCTGGAGCAGGAAAATTGGTGGCTGGTCCAGTTTTCCTTGTCCGAACTGTACACCATGTCACCAAGATTCATAACGGTGGAGCACTCCTAGCACACAGTGGACTGGGAGGAGGCAGTGGTGTGGTAGGCTACGGCGGACCTGGCTACGGCAAATACGTCATCAAGGGCTAGTTTTCTTACGACAGGAGGTAAGGTAGCCCTTCTAAGTAATGTTAGACATGGACGTGAGACTAACTCGAAAAAGATTGTATGGCAATTATGTCGCAATATTATATGATCGGGGCTGATATTTGGAACACTTTACTGGGTTGTGAGCATTGCACTGTTTTCCATTCGCTGCATTTGGACGCCTACAAATTACGGTAGTGACTGGCATTATAACGGAAGTATCGCAGCTTCGACGTCTAATCTTGGGCAGCTCATTCAGTTGCCGCCGTTTTCGGCCTTACAGCTCTAAAGTGAGTTATTGTGGTTACCACTGCATTGCTTTCAATCAAGATACGTGATAAGGTTGCATTTTTATACATACGAAGTGCTCAGTTTACTGAATAGGAAGGAATCAAGGAAGGAAACAGAACTGCAGAAGGCAGGAAGGTTAACAAGAAAATCATCTCCTTGCAAAAGGGAATAGAACTATGACAGAGAAGGGGGGGGGGGGGGGGGGCAGAGAAAAAAAGAAGGTAACGAGTGGGGAATTCACTGGCGCGTGTACCGCTAGTCAAAGGCGTTTATGTAAGCCTGTCGGCCTCAAGATGCACAGAAGGGCCTTCACAAACTTGTGGGCCGACAATAAGCGCTTAACTACCATGCATAATGCAATCCACCGCTTGAGGCCGTTCCTTCATTCTCTAGTTTGGAGAAAATTCAGAACCATTGTTTTATTCACATCAGACCGTCAGACAGGCGAGCGGCTGCGAAGACGTTATTCCGGTGAATAGCTGCCCCACCAGCAATGTGTCCTAACCAACCACAGTTTTATGCAATATGTTACGATGGCGCACATGAGAAAATTAGCGAGCACAGTAGTTGAAAATATTCTTCTAAATCTGTTCGTACAAAAAATTCGCGCAAGCTTGCGTTAAGTCGTGCAAGGCTGGGTCACAGCAGAGCAGGTAGGCACCAGCTGACCCTGGCTTGGCTAGGCCTTTACCCTTTCACCTCTCTCTTTCCCAACCCTTGCCATACTATACTATACACGACTATGCTTGTTCTTCTCTTTTTTTTTCAGTCTGTGTCTTTCTATATATTTCTCTATATGCCTACTTGTTTCTCTGTCTTTCTCTTTCGGTCTTCCTTCTCTTTTTACTCTCCTTTTTCCTCTTTCTCCTTCTTTTTATGTCTTTCTTTCTCACTCTGTCTGTAGTCGTTCTGTCACCTTCTATATTTTTTCGTCTTGACCATAATAATTCTGCTGTAAAACTCCTATAACTATAACGCGTGTGTACCACAGAAATTGGGCAAATCCCACTACTCACCACACTGGTTGGTTGGATGGCCAAACATTGAAAGCTTGGTCAAACCTGCGAGACGCGACTAGCGCGCAGCGGGCTCCTCCCACGTTGCGACGAGCAGACTTAGCCTATGGACGGCAGAAATGGACGGCTCTATAGACGGTCCGAAAATGATCCCCGTTGTTTGAGTGTCTGATGGCGGAGCCCCACTTGGCTTGATTGGCTTGGTCGCTGCGCAATAACTAAGGGACATCGCTACAGCATGTACTCTAAATTAGCTAACTCCCCGCAACGGGGGGCACGTGCTGGGGCACCAAAAATAACAAGGGAACACATGGACGGCAAAAACCGATTAAGGGCCGCACGTTTCAGCTTCCCTTGTGAATCATCTGTGCAGTGTGTGGGCGGTGATTGAGCGCCTTGCAGTTCATGGTGATGATAATTTTCTATCTACGACACACGGCAAACATACACCACAACAGCCCTGCTGTAAAACACCCTGATAGCTTGTAAGTGCTTTGTGAATATGGACCCTGATTGCTGGCCTCTCGACAAGCTTTCCTTGAATATGCTAGAGCTTACGTATGTACGACCATATTTCCACCACAACAGTGACCTTCAATTCATTGTAGTGTTAGTGAAACTGTGAAAGTACTTTTTTACCTGTTCGTAAAGGGTCCCTCGCAAGGATCGTGATAAAGGTATTGATGAGTCTTTTTTTTTTTCTCGGAGAACACATTTTCTTTTATAGACTGCGGATTTATCGAATATTGTCTCGTTGCACAGAAGGTATGAGAGCAATTCCTTACACCTTAGATATGGTCGGTTAGCGTTGGCATGAGAAGTTCACAGTATGCGTACTGCAATACTTCCTCTTTCTTCTCTTTATTAAGGCGGGGTCCGAAGCATTCTCGTTCTTCTTATCTATATTAACATTATCAGGTATTTCAATCCTCCCCCTTTGGATCCAAGCAACTGTTCTTGATTGACAATTTTGAAATGTACGCAATAGATATTCCTCCTTAGAGGGCGTTCCAAGAGCGCAGTATAGCAGTGCAACTATGGTGCAGTCTTACAGTAGCTATAGTTGTGAGAGAACAGATTAGGATCGAAGGCCGATATGTGAGCACGAGGTTGTAGGCTGGTAGACAGCAGCAAGATAGAGAAGTGGGCGAGTTGGAAACGATACATACTTGGAAAATCAGCGCCAGCACGACGGAGACAAGACGAGAAGGACACAGTACAGCGCTGTGCTGTGTCCTTGTCGTCTGGTGTCTTAGTCGTGTTCGCGCTTATTTTGCAAGTGTGCTGGTAGATAGATAAGCTCAAAGTGGCAGAAGTTCGCTAAGAAATGCTTCGCATTTAAAAACGCCACAGGGCGGCAGTAAGTGACAGCAGCTTATTGCATGGTGCGGACCTGGGCAGGAGCATTAGCTAGGCCTTATCTACGTTGGGATTTATGTGTGTCGTTATGTGCTTCTGAGCGCTTCTGCCAAATTTAGCTTTAATTACCCGTTTGTCTCGATGACGCTTGGCGTGCGCCGTAAGTGGCCGAGTCTGATGTGTAGGTGGCCGAGTCTGGCGTGAATATGACAATATGCGTGCTGTAACTGTCACCGTTTTATTTTCACACCCCATATGCGTTGCCTCCTTAGGCCTTTAGGGTACCAATTTGAAAAAAACATCTCTCCATAATAGCCTTATTAATAGAGCGTATTGTTTGGAATATCTATGTGCATAAGCTGGGCAGTTCTTTGAGGTGTACAGGTAATGTCAGTAGCAGGATAAGTAACTAAGATTTTCTACATTCCAGCATGACCGTACAGTGGCTCTCGGACAGACCACTACGACTAACAGTCAGTCTGCTAAGGAGCGATAGCCGAGAGATGTGTGCGGCGAGCAAACCTTCAAGACTAAGCGTTCCCACTCCCTTTTGAATGCCGTTTGTCAATGGGTTGAAAGTCTGCATTTTAACTCTTACGGTCCTCGGTCTGGGTTCCATCGTGTTCACACCATAGTTCCAGACGGCTGCCACTAGCTTTCCAATTCACAAAAGCGTATCGAAACTTACCGCGGCATGTTTTATATAAACATAAGTTTCTCTAGTGTGGCGCTGAACAATTATTTCTACCTCAGCGCATACAAGAGTGTTGTGCCATAGTGATAAAGTGGCTACTGTCTGAAAACATAATTTTTTTTAAAAATTTTTTTTCCGAGTTCATACCCATAGTACCTGTGGGCACCTCCTTCGAAAAATTTTGTCTTAATTCGTAAGCGAATGAAGCATGTGAGTGAAAGAATGCCCGTCTATATGTAATGTCCTTCCGTCTGTGTTTCGTCTACTTTCCTTAATTTGGCATGATTCCCAGCGCATCGAGCTGTTCTATAAAATTAATGCCACATAGCAAAAAAGTGACAGCGAAGCTATGCCACTTCAAGGAAGGTGCTAAAACAATACGTACTCCTTGTCACATACAGCTGCAACAAACTGTAGGATAAGCGTATACAAACGGTGTGTTCACATGATACCACACAAACAAAGGCAAGCTACGTTGAATATGCGGTCATGGAGGGTCGCCTTGTCATGCCCTGTATAAAGAAATTATGATGGAGCTCTATGGCGTAACGCGGTACCATTTCTCCTCTTTCATTGTCCTATATTCACCTGTTCGATAGACTTTAACGTCGGTATCTTATTTCTTGCTTCTTTACAGGGCCTGATGGACGGAAGATCTTTTTATGAACCAATTTTCCACATCTTCGCATGACTACCAAAAAACAATCGAGTCAGGAAGGCCAGCCAAAGCCAACCACTTATGTAAATAAACATAAACTCAATGTTTCATTTCAGAATGGGTTAATTTACGTCATTTCGCAAACGCAAACAAAAAGCAGCCACATTGACACGCAGCCTATTGTGTTATACCTACGTACCCCAATAACAGATATACGACTTAATTACCATAGGTTTTCGGAATCAAAGCGCATGATTACTCAATGCTCTCAACTATACCCCCCTCTGTGGCATTGAGTAACTTTGCCCATTTTGTGCCTTTTTTTTTTATTGAAATGATAAAATAGGAAAAGTTGTTGCCTTCGTTTTGGCACCGGCTACTCCTTCTCGCTTAGCAAACGAAATATGTAATAAAAATTCTTCTGGTTATTTGCTACAGGCACTGCAAATTTTATATTCCATAATTTATTCGCAAGGTTTCCTTACTATAGAGCGCACTTTCTGCAAAGCTATCAAGTGAGCTGAACCACGAAAAAAATATCGAGGTATATATATATATATATATATATATATATATATATATATATATATATATATATATATATATATATATATATATATATATATATATATATATATATATATATATATATATATATATATACCGAGATTATGGGGATGTTCAAAGTTCATGTGTGCATAATAACCGCGTCGTTGCAGCGGCCGAGCATGATGTAGGCACTTTAATATCATGCATTCATTCTCGCAATTCGTGAAAAGAAGAATACAACGGAGAAGGAGGAATAAACTTTATTGAGAACCAGCAACTTGAGTGGTGCGGCCTAGGCCTCCCACATGGGGACGTCGAGGTCTTGCCTCTTCGCCGCCTCGCGGGCTTGATGGGTTGCACATAGCTGATCGCCGAGGTGGGAGCTGCGCAGGGTGGCGCGCCATCTCAACGAGAGGGTCTCGGTATTAACATTCCGATATTGGACCTGACATTCCCACAGCATATGTGGAAGCAATGCTACTTGTGTCTTTTATATCTTACAAATGTTGGTAGTGTATATGTCTGGGTAAAAGAGCCCAGAATAGAATAGAATGTGAAATCTTTATTGAGGTCCTTTGGGGCGCGAACTATAGCACGTAGCGGGTCGCTCCCACGTCGGGACAGATAGGCCTAACCTATCCGCGAAGAGAAACCAGAATATTCGGCAACACGACAGAGCTTCTCAGTAGATTATATGACGCATGTAACAAAGATCAAGTTGGCCACACAAGCAAGAAAACCGATATTGACGGTGTATGTACAACAACCGGTCCAACAAGTTCCTATATGTGTGTTCACACGCCCGTATGTGTGTGTGTGCGTTTGTGCGTCTTTTTATGAGCTGATCTTCTGCCCCCCGGGCGCCGCCTGCTCAACCACTTACCGATACAACACGCTTGTGCTCAAGATGGAGGCGGAGCGTATTCCAGAACTGTGTTGCTATGCTCTGGGTCTCTCCGCTCCCCAGTAACACGGATACGCACACGAACGAAAGCAAACGACAAGCGCGGGCTCAGATGCTTGAACAGCAACACGGCTCCAGACCTGGTGTGTACCCCTTCTTCTACCTCTTCCCGAGAGGCATGAGAGACTGCCTTTCTCAACTGCTCCTCGCTGGAGTCTCAGCGGACTCTGCAGTGAGATGGGTGCAAGATGGGGCCTCGTCATGCGGTGTCCCGGTGAAGGGACGCCGACCTTGTAGCGGGGTCATGCTTTGACCCCCCAAACTCTCTTCGTCTGTTGTTTTCTCTAATAAATGTTTTCATCTCTCTATCTCTCTCTCTCTGTGCGATTGACCAGCAAATGCTACAAAACAATACATGCAATCTTCGGTTATAGGTTCTTCTATCAGCTACATACAAATCGGAGAACGTATCGCCATCTCATTTATTCCTGCTTGTTGGCACTGCTCAAATATTTATATGGCATATTTGTTTCTTGGCTCATTTAGTCCGTATGACCCTCGACTGCTAACCCAAATGTCGCGGGATCGAATCGCGGTGGCCGCATTTTCGATGAAGGCGAAAATGCTTTAGGCCTGTGTACTTAGATTTAGGTGCATGTTAAAGAACCCCAGGTGGTCGAAATTTCCGGAGCCCTCTACTACTAACGCGTCCCTCACAATCATATCGTAGTTTTGGGACGTTAAACCCCAACAATTATTATATAGTCTATGTGACCCATAGGTTTTTAAGAAGGGGATATTTAAGGGCTCGTTTTTCTTTGTTAGGCACAATAGACAAGAAAGCCAATCTTAAAAACCGATGGGTCATATGGATCGGCTTTCTTGTGTGTTAGTTCTAATTATAAATATTTAAGTGTTTCGTCAATTTTGCTTGAATTGGCGATCCTGAACTCAATAAAAAACCTGGAATCATTTAATGAACAAACTGGTATTGCAGAAATTCAGGAGCAGCACTCCAAAGAAGCTTCTTCGGAACAAAATTTTAGAAGAACTTCTTGCTGGGCGAGTTTGTGCATGCCTGTGGTGGGAATCGTTGCGCATACCGTAGGACGAACACAGGAAACAAAAAAAAAACGAAGTAGACAGAAAGAGCGCAACCTATCAATTGGCTTTATTCATTTGGTGTCTGAATATGTGTGCATTTTTTTCACTCGTCCCAAAGAAATAGAAAGAGGGAGGGAGATAATAAGAATAATAATATCTGGGGTATAACGTCCCAAAACCACGATATGATTATGAGAGACGCCGTAGGGGAGGGCTCCGGAAATTTTGACCATCCGGTGTTCTTTAACGTGCACTGACATCGCACAGTACATGGGCCTCTACCATTTCGCCTCCATCGAAATGCGACCGCCGAGGCCGGGATCGAACCCGCGACCTTCGGGTCAGCAGCCGAGCACCGTAGCCACTGTTCCACCGAGGCGACAAAGGGGGAGGGAGAGGAAAGGATGAGGATTTACGCCTCAAGCCTACCTCAGATCAACAATAGCTGCGCAGAAAATTGCTTTCGCTGCTATACAAAGCAACATAAGTGCCACTTACGCAGACATCGCCCATTCCTTTGATATAGAAAGTTTCTAACCCCTCACGGGCTTTTCTGAGTTTGTTCCTGCCCACAATTTTTACCCTTTTGAATACTGGCTCGCATCCCATGCATGAACTGCAATGAGTGGGCAAGTTCGCTCCTTCTCCTCTTGTAATCGACGCAGCATGCTCCCCTACGCGTTCATTCACGCAGCGCCCTGTTTGGTCAACGTATGATCGTCTGCACGTGAGTGGGCTTCATGATGAATTGTTCGTGGCAGTCGGAGAGTGCATTGAAGGAAATGGTGAGATAAGCTTTTAAAACTGAGCCGTAGGGACGATCGACAGTTTCATGTCCTTGTTAGAATTTCATTTGCAAGCCACATGTGTCTCATTTAACTATGACTTTTACATTCAGCTGCAGGGCATATGTATAGGGTCTTGTTTTGCCCCAGTCCTATTTAATATATTCTTAGCCGCGATTGGCCGCTCCCTGAGTCGTGACCTTGCTGATCAAGGAATACTTAAGGCCTTCGGATATGTAGACGATTTTTTAGTTGTTATCTATACAGGCAATTATAACCATGACCTACGCTGATTCAGTGAGTAGAATTTCGACCAGCTTTAGACAACATACCAAGCGTTTAGTGTTCTCGCGCGAAATCCCGTCTAACGGTTCATCGCAGTATTTAGATCTTAACTTCAAATTTAGTTGGCATCATATCTGCTGGTACTATGCACTAAGTCCGCCGCAGTGGATCAGTGGTTACGGTGCTCGGCTGCTGACCCGAAGGTCGCGGGTTCGATTCCGGCCGCGGTGGTCGCATTTCGGTGGAGGCTAAATGGTAGAGGTCCTGTACTGTGCGATGCCAGTGCACGTTCAGGAGCATCACATGACCGACATTTCCGGAGCCCACCACTACGGCGTCCCTCATCCTGGTTTTGGGACTGAAAATCCCAGATATTATTAGCAATATGCACCAAGAACGCAGAAAGGGCGCAGAAAAATTGTCCTTTCAGTTATCTTCCAATGCGCAGAAAGAAATTCTCTCCATTCGAAGATAATTAAGAGGGCATTTGCAAGTCGGTGCCGCGAATCGGCTCTTACTAAATTAAGCCCGCATTCCATGGATGATAGCTTCCATAATCTAATTAATTGGCTGTTTTCAGCCGGCTTCCCCTACGAGATCATCACGGCTTTGGCTATATGCCACATATGCACAAAGTCGCCTATAATTTCAAAAAAAGTGGCAGACAAGCATGGCGTCCAAATTTTTTATTTATTTATTTATTTATTATTATTTATTTTTTTTTGTGCCACGAAAGCGGGCCAGCTTATGCCCAAGGATCGTCTGGAACGGAGCGCGGTGAAGCGGCTGCGGTAAAAAGCCTGCCGAAAGGTTCGTGAAATGTGCCACAGGAGTGGTTTATAAAATCCCCCCTCACGTGCATTCGATCATACGTGGGCCAAACAGGGCGCTGCGTGAATGAACGCTTAGGGGAGCATGCTGCGTCGATTACAATAGGAGAAGGAGCGAACTTGCCCGCTCATTGCAGTTCATGCATTGGATGCGAGTCAGTATTCAAAGACGTAACAATTGTGGGCAGGAGCAAGCACAGAACAGCACGTGAGGGGTTAGAAGCTTTTTATACTAAGGGAATAAGCGATGACTGCGTAAGTGACGCTTATGTTGCTTTGTATAACAGGGAAAGCAATTTTCTGCGCAGCTTTTGTTGATCTGAGGTAATCGCTTGAGGCGTATATCCTCCATCCTTTCCTCTCCCTCCCCCTTTCTATTTCTCTGGGACGTGTGAAAAAAAATGCATATATATTCAGTGACAAAATGAATAAAGCCAGTTGGTAGTTTGCGCTCTTTCCGTCTACTTCATTTTTTTCCTGTGTTCGTTCGACTGTATCCGCAACGATTCCCACTATATATGGAACAGAAGCTGGTGCGCTCAGACTAAGTCGTCTTTAGTATACGACTAAGGAAAAACATTCTAATTAAGTAAGGTTAAAACAGGGCAAATTTTTCACGTGACAAGAATACAAACAAACTATAAACGCTAGAACGCTCGCTCCCTTATTGTCTAGGGAACAGAATGAACCAACTAGCCCATCAGCACATTTTGTGAAGCTACGTTTAAACTAAGACAACATTGAAATATCGGCGGTGTGGAACCGCATTCGGCGTATAAGGTCAGCCATGGAGTTTACTGTAATGTTCTGTACCTATCACGCTTAACAGCGCTGAATTTTCTGCAGTGGTATTCAGGGTGTCCCACTTATCACGCAGCATGATTTAAAAAAAAGCGGGACGGCGTTAGGCGAAGCAGGCCTTGTGCATATTATTCCCAGTATACTGTAGTAGCGGCTACTACAGTATACTGGGAATAATATGCACAAGGCCTGCTTCGCGTAACGCCGTCCCGCTTTTTTTAAATCATGCTGCGTGATAAGTGGGACACCCTGTATATAGTCGAGTACAACTTGAAATTCTACGGCATTTCGTCAACAAAGGCGGATGCACACAAACCTGCCTCAATTGGCGTGCACTCAAGACACGTCATGATCCTGACGGACAGCGGGCCGCCTTGAGAGACCATTGCCGAGTGCATGAGCGGGAGTATTTCTTAAGTCATGGAGGCGATCGGCTGTCGCGATTCCGTCATCTGGGCGGGGCCTCTTCGCAGTTCTTAAGTTTTATCCTACTACAAATTTATTTTCGTCACTGCTCAGCCTCAATCTCGCAATTGGTGCGTGTGCTCTAACGGAAATGTTTACTAATTAGGAAAAGGTTGTTAGTTTTTCAATATCGCTCTGCATTCTCTCTTGCAACATGCGATCCAGTTTCTCAGTCAGACCGACTTATACGGCATAAATGCGGTATAAAGGCAACTCAGGACATTTAATGACTTCTATTGGCACTGTTAATTGCTCCAGCGTTGTGTAAGCGAGTGTTCGAGGTCATCGCGTGAAGTTTTTTCGTGTTTGCCTGTGCGTGCTGACAGCATGGTCGTTAATTTAATTATTAAGGGAATGTTTAGTGCAGTATACGTGGCCTATAAATATACGATCCTCTGTATAGCCGTTAGACGTATTGCTATCGCTATCAGTGCTTCGTCTTTTTGGCGAAACTGCTACTTTCTTTGCTTTATAATTGGACTGAGAACGTCTGGCTTTACATCTCGTCTTTCTTGATGACCTCTAGGCGTGGCAGTTACTGATTAAACGTCAATACGTTAGTCAACGCATGCTCGATCTTTTGCAAGGCGCAACGTCATGGCACAACTGCAAAACGTCATCGCTTGTAAGCTAAATGATGCATCATTTAGCGTATCCCTCACCATGGTGAGGGATACGCTTTCTTGCATTAAGTACACTAAAGAATATACACAGCTTGCTGAGATTGGTGAGATGCCGCATGCGTGGCGAAAAAGTCGGACGGTATCTTACTATTCTTGATATCTGAAAGGGACGTCTTTAACGTCTGAGGCGTCTGAGGCGCTAGCAGCACTGGAACTCGACTCGAACAAGCGGCTCAACTCTGAGCATTGCTTGAGGCAGCAGCACTGTAACACGCAGCCTAGAGAACTCATGGAGCAGATTTGAGTAGCGAACGCTGTGATCGAGCGTCATAAAATTCAGCGCTCATATTGATAGACATGTATCCAGAGATCTAGAGTCGGACCCGATTTATTCTGTGCTGGCGTGCTCGACGTAGGAGCACATGCGCTGCTCCCAAGGCGCATTGACAGAACTTGACTGAGCGTATCGAGCTACAAAAAGACATTCATAGAGGCGTGTGCCACTATCGCTCAATATGCTCGGTCATTTCCATTATCCCTCTATACCGAACAGTCTTGCGTACAATTTAGGAATTCATTTACTCCCTCAAACAGCGTCTTCTCGCCACCGCTAGTACCCTGTGCTGATGCCATGTTTAACATTACTATCACAATTATGCTATTAGGATGGTTACAACTACCGGCACCACTTCTTGATCTCTAGAGTTTATTGTCCTCAGTGATCACTCGACAAAAATTGAAAGTATTTCATGTTATGCATAACATCTCACTTTAACTTCTAGGTATCCGAAAAAAATCACTTGTTTTGTACAGGTAAGAAACACTTCGTTAATTTTTTTAATGTGTTTATTTACAGAACGTGAACAAATTACATTGACCAGATAGATTCCAAGAGATATTCGAAGTCGGTTGCACTTTGACGATCTTCAATGTCTGCCCTGGGAGGATGATACTGAAGTACAGAAAAAAAAAGTGCATGTATCAATATTCATTTCTCTAATCCGGTGATACGCGCAAGCCAAACAACATGATTACGTTATAGTTCGTAAATATACGAGACGTGCAAGGTTCAGATCATAAGCCAAAGCTTGCCTCTAGGAAAGGCGTCCTAGCGACTAATGACGGTGCAGTTAGTTACTATTTATTCTTTTTACGAACTCCTAAAGTTTACTGAACAAGGTTTTCCCACTGAACATGTTTTTTCACTAGATAAAACGTACTAAGTGCAATTATTGAATGACGCTAATAAAATGAATGCTACTTTGTATATGTTATTAAGCGTCGGCTGTTTCGATTGACGGAGAAAGCTGTAAATAAGGATATTCATAAAGGGCCAGTAACGACACTCAGCATTAATTTATAAAAATAATCGGAGCTCCTTTTCTTTGGAGAAACGTGAGCCGTAATGGAGCACTTGAGGGGGAAAATGTGAATCCTGTAACAAGCACTATCGCGCCAAGGTTGTCACGAACAATTTTGAGCGGCTCGTTTTCGTGTGAGAAGGCCTTTGAAGAAGTTCATGCATGTCTCTTTTTTTTCATTCTTGCCATAGCATATAACGTTACGCAATCGCAATAGCTAAGACTCTGCTAGAAAAGAAAAAAAGACTAGAAACTGTCAGCCTACAATAAAGGCCGAAGGATTGCTCACTACATTTGTCATGCTCTAGCACCATGACAAAAGCAAATTTGAGTGCTTCGTGTGCATAAGAAATGCAAAATTTTCAAAAAAGGATTATGCATCTGTCTTTCTTGCGTGATTTAGAGCGCAACTTTAATGTTCATGAACATAGGACAGCCATGAAAATCCAGAGCAAGAAGCAAACTTGTACTGATATCAAAAGTTACGCGTGCTGCTATCCAGTAGAAAATTCCCGGCGACTTCTCATTGTAGAAAAAAAATGCGAACTAGCGGCATCAAAGAGCAATTGCATGGCTGCTATGTGCAATAAAATGACACCAGCTTGTAGGTCTCGGATATAGGTAAAGCGCTGTACTTTGTCGGACTATAACATTTTGCACCAATTACGGGCACGCTGAGTGAAACCTAACCGTCTAACGGAAATTTGTAAATTCAAAAATTTACAGCCTACCACTCTTTTACAGGTATGGTCACTAGATAGCACCGTTCTTCCAGCTTTTGAAATTTGCTACCAAGCAAGCCTTAAGTAAAAAAAATATATTGCTCTCAGCATCGTAATCACACTTACCATATCTTGTTGGTCGACAATAAGCGCCAGTGATTACAATCTCTAATGCCAGCCTTTGAGGCCGTATCCGCCACCGTAGCCTCCTCCTCCGTAGCCACCTCCGTAGCCTCCTCCGAATCCACCGTAGCCTCCACCGAAGCCTCCACCGAGTCCGCCTCCGAATCCTCCACCGAAGCCGCCACCGAAGCCTCCTCCTGTGCCGCCAATACCGCTGTGGGCCACAAGTGAGCCTCCTCCGTGAATTTTATTCACGTGGTGCACAGTCTTCACCAGGAAGGCTGGCCCAGCTACAACTTTTCCACCTCCGGCGCCGCCGCTATTAAGAAGTACCACACTGCTGCCGACGCCAACTCCTCCACCACCTCCGCCATATCCACCGCCGAATCCTCCGCCGAAGCCACCTCCGTATCCACCTCCGTATCCACCATAACCACCACCAAGGAAGCCAGCGAGTACGCCATTCAAGGTCATCGCAACGACCACGAAGACAACGGAGACGCACTGAAATTTGGTAAAAGTACATATCAATGATGATGATGATATTTTGGCATCTTTAGGCGCATGGACCAGATGATTTGTGATACGTGAGCTCGTGATACTTAAGTAGAACGTGTCTGTAAAAGAGGCTAAAACAGTCACTACAAGCTGCCTGAAATACATAGGTATTCATATTATTAAAATGCCTACTGTGTTATTGAGTAAGAATGGAGACACGTAATTAGGTGGGGATATACTAATGCGGATGAATTTCAAAAACAGGGATGTCTCACCAAAGCATTTGAATGCAAAAGTCTGCAGACATGTGATATGACAGTGCACCTGTTGAAAGATGCATCAAAACTGGCTATTGAGCTGTTGCTTATGAGATGCATTCGCATGCGGTCTATAATCTTAGCCGATACAGCCGCGCTACTTTAAATTATAATGGGGAAAGAATGATGTGAATAAGTGCAACAGCAATGCTAAATTGCGCAGAAGTTGCTAATATGTAACGGTCGCTCCTGATATTTTTTCAAGGGGGGAGGGTGGGTGTTCAACCATACTTTATGTATGTTCGAGCGTGAGTTTGTATGTGGGCTCGTATACGTACATACACATGCAAAATTTAAAACTTTCGAGGGGGGATTGAACCTCCCGATCCCCCGCCCCTCTGACTACGCCAGGATTACCGACATGTGAACTACTACATTTTTATCACTGTTATTTTGTGTGTCTGTGTTGTCATTAGTAGTATTTTCTTTCCTTTTTCTTTGATAACATTTCCACTCCTGCTATAGCCACAGTAAGGCTGAAGCATATGTAAGTAAATAAGTAAAAACCAACCCGTCCAGTCCATAAAAAACTTTGACTTTCAAATGAGGCCATTTTTGATAAACAGTGCATTTCTTTGCAGAAAATTGGGTAGCTGGGCGAGTTCGTAGAACTTCTCGGAGGCAAATTGACAGTGCGAACGCCAAGGGAAGGTCAAAGAAGACAAGACATGACATGTCTTGTCACTGTCCCTTGTCGCTAGCGCTGATAACTTGCCACTAAAAAGCGCATTTCTTTGTGGGATCCTAAATCACCGCATACCTATTATAATGTGGGTTATGGGGGGAGGGGGTGGGTCAGATTTATCTAGCATGCGCCACAATGCGTGTCTGGGGCGGTAGAAATGATTGGGCTGCCATTAATTTCTACTTTCTGTGTAACGGTAAAATCCGTTGCTTAAAGGACAATTCAAAAAAGCAGATCATTGCATGCGAGGTGTTGAAATCGCTGCGCGAAGTGTCTCCGGACTCCTTCGCTCCTTCCGCTGGTCATGTTCAATTCATCATTTGTATAGAGCCTCTATAGAGACCCTCTACAGAAAGTCTCTGTAGAGAGTAATAGAGCAGCCTATATTTCAAAAATTCATTATTCATATTCTAGGATATTCGCGTACACTGCACGACAATGCAGTTTTGAACTTACTAATTACTTATTTCTCGCCCTTTAGTCCACCTTCAAGTTCAAATCACTTTTTTTTTTGTTTATACCCCTCGAGTTCAAACGACACTCAAAATTAATGCGAAACCATAGCCAGGGCGCATTTCGACAAATCACTCTGATGACTGTTACATTTCCGTATTTGGTTTCTCATTTCATATATACTGAAAGCACCTCGAGATAGCATAACACCTAAGTCAGTGGGCAAACTCACCAGAGCCTTCATCGTTGGTTTTCCGCTGATGCTAGTGCACTGCCTTGCTTGAAGTCAGGTGCTGCACCCTTATATACTCTTTGCCGATGCTCGTTTACATATGGCGATTCCGTGAGTTATATTGGTCAATACGCCCCCCGTACATTTTAAAATCCTCCCCCCTTCCGCCCCAGCTGCTGGAATGGTCTTCCATATTAATATGGATCCTTCAGAAGAGAGAAAAAAGTTACGACCGTTTCACTTTTCCGCAGGCATTCGGGGCGCAAGGACCACGTGAATGCTATTTTTATTTGTGCTTGCCGCAGTTTATATGTATATATGTAAATATAAAACGAACAGTGACATATTGAGCGCAGCCAAGGCATTTAGGCTGCGCAGTTCCACTCCAAAAGCACGCAAATAGAGCGCCCTTTTATGCTCACTTGTGCGTGAGCTGTTGCGTAGGCAGGGCTCCCGTGAAGGTGGCTATGCAGATCATGCCGTTATCACGCTAGTATCAAGAATAGCGGCGCATCGTTCCCTTCTTTCTTTATTGTTAATCGACCAAAAGACCCTGCACTTCGAGTTCGAATGCAGCGTGCCGATTCTCGATTTAGATCAGCCCCGACCGCGGCTCTTCCTCGACCAGCACCATCTCGGCTAGTGGTGTATCATCCTGCCCGATGAGCCTTGCGGAACACGTTCGCGCAAAGCAAAAAAAAAAAAAAAAAAAAAAAAAAAAAAAAAAAAAAAAAAAAAAAACGCCGGTCAGCGCAACCGGGGTCTATTTGCGACAAGCTCCCCACCCCCAACCAGCATTGAGGAGGAAACGATCAGTTACGATAACACCGCTGGGTGCGGGTAATAATATCGCTCATACACATTTAATCCATTGAACTCATTAAAGATACTCCCAGTGATGGGGACGGTGCCGAATTTCCTTTTGCCATGCGTTGCATCGAAGTTAATGATTTGTTACATTCACAACGTCTTCTTGTTGCATGGAACACGAAGCAGTGATACTCAGACACACTTGTGTAGAAGCAGCATTTAGGCGGCAGTCATACCGGAATTTGGACGCTGCCAGTCAACTAATGCTTTTGAAAGAGCGTGCTGGATCGCGCTCTCAGTGCGACTGCTGAAACGCTGCATGCTGAAACCGTGGCGCGTCTGACTTATCGTGCAAAACTCATGGTATATATTGCATTAAGTTATACCGGGTGTTTCAAGAAGTGTGTCCGAAATCTTCCAAAATCAGGACAATGCAATATTTGCTTGTTGCCTTCTCAGTTGCTATTTCTGTAGCGGCATGCATCTTAAGAAGGTTAATTATATCACTTGGGACAGTAATTAGGTAAGTTAATTTAATCAACTTTCTATTTAATGGAGTGACGTGGTTATTTCAAATGGGAGAATTGAAGTCCTTCACGCGAAGAAACCTTTGCAGCTTTGAGATTTCGAAAAAGCGGCCTCTAGTAAAAATTGCGAACTAACGAAATCCAGCCAAATTCAGCGGCGAAACCGAAACCGAAGCACCGATGAGCGCAACAAGCAGGCGACTAGAATGACGTCACTGCTCAATACAACGATTGCAGAGGCGTTCTCCTAACGTATGGGCGCCATGCATGCTATAATTGCAAGCGCAGCCCGCACACCCACACAACGAAGTCGGTTGAATGGTTGATATAACGACGCTCACTCATTCTGGATGTCTCAGAAGAATATGGCAGTTGCGCTCTAGAGGCCACTTTTTTTTATATCTCAAAGCTGCTATGGATTCTTCGCATGAAAGACGTCAATTCTCCCATGTGACATAAGCGCGCAACTCCACCAATTAAAAAAGTTAATTAATTTAACTTTCTTAATTACCATCCCAAGTAATGTATTTAGCCATCTTAAGATGCCTGCGGCTACAGAAGAAGTAAATGAGAAGGCATCGAACATATATCGCATTTTCCAGATTTTTCATAATTTTGGACACATTTTTGGACGGTCGCTACCACTTTCATTATGTGCATTTCGCAGGAAGACGGTTCCGGGTCAGTTGACGATTGCGAAGAAAATCTGTGCCGCGCAATCGCAGCGAGCGCATCTATCTACATGCCGCCTTATTGAAACGTGTGCGCCGTATCCAGATGGTGCAACAGGCACAAGCTCTCCGTTGGCTACCTCACCTGATGTAGACAAGTAAAGAGGACTATAAGTTCAGCGACCAGCACGGCTACCTCTCTTGGCATCTGTGGCGGCGGAACCGATGGTCACTACAACTTTCATCTTGTGCATTTCGCAGGATGGTGTAACTGCAGGAATCTGCTGTTCCCTGAATTTTAACGCGATAGCGTTAAATAGCTCGTTTCGCAGAAATTCCGGCGTCGGCGTCGGCGTCGTTGGTTGTGAGCGAAAAATCATCATCTTGTCCGTGACCGAAAACTCATCATCTTGTCCGTGACCGAAAAATCGAGAAAGATGCAAATAAAATAAATAATAAAAATTTTCGGGTCCGAGTGAGGATCGAACCCGGCTCGTCTGCGTGGCAAGCAGGTGTTCTACCACACAGCCATGCCTCTTTTTTTTTTCATCATGGTATTTAATAGAATTAATGCGTATTAAAATAGTACACAGTATCGCATACAGTTGCACAGTTGCAGTTCCATAGCGACAATAAGAGTACAAGCACTGTTGGGAAAGAAACACGAAGGCTAAGGTCCTATAGTCCAGGGAGAGTTTTTCATAATGTGCTGCACAAGAAAAGAGGCGAGGCTAAGCACCTCTCCAAGATGGGGTACCAGTCAGGCCTAAAGTCAAGTTCATCGTAAGCATCTTTTAAGTGAATAGCCATTCGGATGAAATGTGTGCGTGCAGAGGTGATCGGCTCTGCGTTGCGGTCCTGCATACGCGTCTTCCACAGACTATGTATACCGATAAGGAAAAACAACGTATGGCACTTCATCAAGAGATGTTGGCATAAGATAACGAACTGTGTAAGCATTAATTGCAAAGTTTTTCTGCAGAGTTCGTTGGAGGACATCCCAGAATAGAATGGAGTCTTTGCAGCTCACGAAGCAATGCTCTATTGTTTCAGGTACATCACAGAGACGGCAGTTAACCGTCGAAACAAAAATACCTTTTCTTTGTAACCAAGTTTTAACGGGTAGTGTTTCAGAATCGGAGTTTATAAAAAAATGTTTTTGAATTGGGAGATATATACATTTTGCGCACTCGTTCTAACACATCATGTCCTTGAAGAGCAAAGTATACTGAGCGGTACAACGGAGGAGGGAACAGCATAGATAGTAAATCTTTATATAGTGTCTTGCGTGAAACTGTATACAAATATTCTATTGAAAAGCGGGCTTTAAGAAACTGAACTGCAAAGTAAACTTCCTGCATAAATCCCCACAGACACGGGCGCGCGGAGAAGTTTGAAGAAACAACCAGGTCAGGTAAGAAATTAACAAGTGTAACTTGCAAGAACGAACGAATGATGGGATGGGAACTGTCACGGAAAAAGAAAAATCGTGAAACTGTTTGCCATAGATACAAATGTTTTAAACCCAACCCTCCATCACTAACTTTCCTGAATATGTTATCACGACGCATGGGCTCAAAAGTCGAAGACCATACAAAAGTTGCAAAAATACGATGGAAGCGTTGCACATAAGACCTGGCACAATGAATAAGCTGCAACACATAGTAAAGCTTTGTTGCTAAAAATGTATTACAAGCTTTGGCTCTCCCAAAAATTGAAAGGCGGTATGGGACAAATGCCTGTGCCTGCCGCTCAAGCATAGGGACGCGCTCCTTCCAATAGCCCGCACTGAATCGATACGCATCTAATGGCACACCAAGATACTTTGGTGGAATGCGAGTCCAATTAATCCCTGCAAACTGGTTCGGCGTACTGCCCCATGAGCCAAACCATAATCCTAAACTTTTTGAGGAGTTTAAACGAGCTCCTGAAACAACACCAAATTTTCCAATTGTAGTTATCACATTTTCAACACTTGGTTTATCGGTACAAAAGATCGCTACATCATCTGCATAAGCCAATACTTTAACTTCATTGCCTAGTATGTTGAACCCTCGAATATGACTCGATTGTATGATACTCAAACGCAGCGGTTCAAGATAAAGGGCGAACAAAAGTGGCGACATTGGGCATCCTTGCTTTACAGAAGAGCAAATAGAAACAGGTTTAGAGAGGTGACCATTAACAATCAAACGAGTCGAAGACTGGTTATAACAAAGTCTGACACCCTTAAGCACTAAGGAGCCAATATTGACATGCTCAAGAAGAGAAAAAAGAAATGAATGGCTCACACGATCAAAAGCTTTTGCAAGATCCACCTGTAGCATCGCAAGATGTTTTTAACAACTGTAGCAGTACTCAAGAAGTGTACGCGCGACGTGTATATTGGTCTGTATGGAGCGCCCTCTAATTCCGCATGTCTGATGAGAACCAATTAGAATCGACATCGCAAATTGTAACCGGTTTGATAACACCTTGGCAAAAATTTTATAATCAACATTTGACAGCGATATTGGCCTGTAGCTCTCAACAAAACGAAGCTTTTCCTTTTCAGAGCATTTCGGTATCAAGACAGTATGGCTTTTACAGAAAGACCGCGGGAGCGTCTCCATGTTATAACTGGTTTTGAAAATATCCAGCAAAATGGGAGAGAGAGAGCTTTTGAAAGTTTTATAAAATTCAGCTGAAATGCCATCAGGCCCAGGTGTTTTTGATGACGGTAATTTGTCTATTGCCTGCTCAATTTCTTGAATTGTAATGGGACTGTTGATAGCATCACAATCATCGTCACTCAAGGGGTTCAAAAGAGAAACGAAACGAGCTTTGAGGTCGACATCAGAATCATCGGGCCGGGCACTAAACAAAGCTTCATAGTACCTTTCAAACTGCGAAATTATGTCTGTTGTATTTGTTATAAGAGCTCCATTAGCGTATAGATCAGGAATCGCCTTAGAAATTGAGTGATTTCTTTCATCAAGCAAAGCTTGACGTGTCGGTTCCTCAGAACTCAGGGTCCGCCTGTTTCGTGATCGAACCCGCGCCCCTCTATAGCGGATGGTATCATAAAGCTGTAGTTGACACTTAATGTTTTCGATGTCATTGATGTATGCGCCTGGTTTTTCACATTCCATCTCATACAGGTTACACAGGCCTTTAAAGAGTGTCTTTTCCTCGTTCTTTCTGTAATAAGACTTAACAGACCCAATCTCTATGGCTATTGTGCGAACCTCCTGTTTGAAAAGTTCCCAAGCGGCGAATATGTGCAACCCTAAGGAAAAAGAATTCTTCATTGCCGTTCTAACTCGATTAATGAATTGCTGATCTTGTAGGAGCTCCGAGTTTATCTTCCAAAGTGCCCATTGTGGTCGGAATTGACCTCGGCGGTTCGCACCAATTTGTCCAATAACGATACAATGGTCCGAGAACGAAACCGGTTCAGTGCTGCATGACAATTCGCGGGAGATAAGTGATGAAGATACATAAATCCGATCAAGGCGAGCATAAGAGGATCCCTGTAGTCTGGTATACGCAGTTACTTGGCCCGAAGTACCGATGTCAATAAGCCCTGCCTTGGCTACTATATCAGACAAAAGTTCGCCGCTTCTGTCTCGTCGATTATTAGTATTGCTGCGGTCATTAGGATCACATATACAGTTGAAATCTCCCATTAACACAGTAGTTCGGTCAGAAGCAATAATGCTAGACAAATGGTCGAATAAATCAAGGCGTTGTGATACCTCATTAAAGGCATATACGTTAATAATTCGCCATGGCACTCCTTGCAACACAAAATCACAGCATATATACCTGCCCTCGTTATCGACACTGGTAGTAATGGCTGAGCAGAGTAGGCTCTTTCGCAAAAACAACCAACAGCCCGCAGATAAACCGTTTGCATGTGAAACACAAACGTTATATTCACACAGGAAAGGCCGTAAGGCCCTCTCAGTCTCTTCGTCACTCTCGATCTTTGTCTCCTGAATGGCGACAAGATCGAGATGCTTTCGAGTGAGAAGTCTACGGAGCTGCGCCTGTTTCTGCGAAGACCTAAGGCCACGAACATTCAAAGTCGCAAAGATAAGTCGCTCGTACTGCGCCATGGTGAATATCTACACTTATGCTTATTGTACCACTTGATCAGTTCTGGAGGACGACGGTGAAGCTTCCCTTGAACCTCCACCAGGCCTCCTTGACCTTGATCTACGACATTTTCCTTTGTGCTTGGATGTTCGGCGACGGCGTGGCTTCCTATTCACACTCGCAGTGTCGCTGTCCTTGCTGGATTCTGAGCTGTAGTACGTCGCCCTACGCTTGGGAATGGTAGCCTCTGTAGAACCTTGCACGTCTTCTTCTGACACTGCACCGTGACGAAAAGGCTGCTGTGGATTTGAAGAACAAGCAAGCGGAACACCTTCAACCGCTCTCTTCACAGGAAGTACCTCCTTTGTCTCAGGTTGCTCAAAGTTAGTTTTGGAAGGCTGCTGGGATGGCTCGCTTGAACTATCGCTCGAGGCATTTTCCACAGGCGTATCGGCGGTCAATTTCCGTGTGTGTTCAGGGGTTGTTTTGCTCATTCCATCAGCATCTGTTGTAGACGGAGAGTCACCTGTCGCGTCCAAAACTTCCGTGGCATCCATAATATGTTCTTGTAAGCCATCATCCTGTTGCCGCGTGCGTTGTCGCAATTTATTAGCATACGTCACCACACAGTCCTCGGTCGAATGGCCAAAGCGTCGACAGTCATCGCAGCGTGGAGTTCTGCAGTTGCGACGGATGTGGCCAACCTTGTTACAGCGTAAACAAAGTGGCGGACGACCAGGAATCAGTATTAAGCTCTGAACTCCACAAACAGTTAGGAGGTGCGGAATGTCACCCACTCGAACTCCATCAGCGAGGGACAAAACCACATCCCGATTAAGAGTCCGCATATCTTCCATGTCCGCGACTCTCCAGCTTTCCATCGATATTGTCTTGACTTTCCCGAAAGCCTGCAGTGCTTCTCGAATGTACGCGTCCTCCAAACGTTCAGGAAGCCATAGAAGCTTCATCTTTACTTCCGTGGGTTCCGGGTCGATCACAAGGCATCGCCGACTTTTCACGAAAAATTCACCACGTGCCACAAGCTGCGTTTTCGTCAGCGATGACTTGCACGTCAACATCCACACATGTGACATCTGAAACTGGCCTATAGAACTTATTTCCTTTAAGTCGATGATATCTCGAAGGGCGTCCCTGAAATCCTGAGCCCTGTATGGGCGACCAGCTAAGTCTGCATGTAGAAAAACAGAGTCCACAACCAGCTTACCGGTAGGAAGGCGAGGAAGCACAACACGGTAGTCATTACTGCTGGCTGAGGCCTGAGCAGCACCTCGGCCCATGGCCGATAAATCCTTAGAAGCGGAGAACACGAAAGACGCGACCGTTCGGAACGTCTTCTTCGTTCGGAACTCCATGCCTCTGCTTGGATATACTGTGGAAATAACTTCCTCTGCTTGGAAATGCAGTGAAAATAACTTGCATGCTTCGCAAACGCAAGCGTCCTTTATATAGGCGTCGCAATATAACATGTAATATCCCAGGAATATTGCGTGGTACAAGCGTAAATTGCCATCGGGCGTCAGAATATGTGACTATCATAACGATTCCATAGTTTAAAGCCAGCCACCCATTACAAACGGCACACACCTTACTGCGCGTATTCCCTTAACACCACGTAGTGGGTGCATAGCAAGTTCGAAAACATTTCCCACATTTGCCGCTCATAATTTCTCCTGGTTTAAACCATACTACCCATTACATAATATGCACTAAGTGATTGAAGTACGCAGTAGGGACGGGATATCGCTATCGCGTTCAACTCTTAAAGGCGAAGCTTAAGAGTCCCCCCAATTTTTAACCCGCTACCTCAGCTGCTGCCACAATAATGTCGAAAGAACTTGTTAAGCTTTTTGATGAAATGAAGCGAGAGTTGAAGCAAGAAATGCGGGAGTTCCGTAAAAGCCTAGAACGGGAGTTAAGAAAAGATATCAGTGCAATGAAAACTAGTCTTTTCTATATTAATGAGACATTTGAAGACATGCGAAAATCCGTAATTCAGGTGCAGCAGGAAAATTGTGAATTAAAATGCTCTGTTTTAGCGGCAACGTAGCCTTTTAGATTAATAAAGTTTTGTCATCATCAAATAGCCTGTAAAAGCCTTGCAAAGGTCTCTGAATTCAGCGCTGAAAGCACAAGAAAGTAGGCTTGTGCAAATTGAGCAATACAGCGGACGCTGTGATATTGAACTGAAAGGTGTACCACTCATTCCTGCTGAAAATACATTGTATATACCAAACAGTGTTGCGGAGTTGCCACTCCGGAATCGGAATGACTCCGGAATCATTCGACATTTTCGCGACCCCGGAATGGAATGGCAATGGAATGGGGACAACGCTTGGAGGAATGGATTGCGAATGGAATTAAACACCTTTTGCACGGAATGGATTGGGAATGGAATTGCGTCTTTTTCCGAAAATAGAGCACGTTTTCGTCTATGCGCTGTTTTTCAAACTTCAAACATTAGTAAATCAGAGCCTCAAATTTAACAATAAAGCAGTATTTTTAAAATGGCTTGGCTGATTACAAGCACGGTACATTTATAAGCAACACGCTTACTACAATTCTGTCCTTATATAGACTGTGTTGCTCCACACGAAAGTGGCGAATACTCTATGCTCAGCCTGATCTTTATCTCCCGAGCAGTTTAGTACCTGACACACGTAAATAACCTTGGTGACAAGAAAGACATTGCATACCTGCGCACAGACGAACACAGAAAGTTCTCCTCACCCCATGCATGCTTGCGAGGCGCGCTTGACAAGCGTGAGCGCTGACGAGCAGTGCGGCCCAGTGTTCCGTATTCGATGCAAAGGCACAAGGTGCCCGAGCGGTGCACTGTTAATACCAGCAGATCTAGACGGTTTTGTTCCCCATTAACCAAATTTTAGTTTTCTCCATATTCATGACCGCTCCAGACGCGTGGGAAAACTGCTTAGTCTTTTTGAACAGTACTTTTGTCAGCAGAAAAATACGATATGTCGTCATTTTAGCATTAACACTTTTAAGCTTAAACAATATGAAAACGTCACCATTCGTTCAAAGATACTGAACATACAAATACTATAGTTAGCGGGAGGACTGCCCCTACGGGAATTAGTAGGGTGGTCGTACTGCACAAGATATGTTTCCAAGCTACTATCCCTCAACCTTGGTAACATGTTTTGCGTACTTCTGCAGTTCTTAATGCATCTTTACGGGCCGTTCTTTCTTAAATCGATAAAACTATCAAGATGCGTTTCCTACGTTGAGGAATTACAGGAATGGTATTAAACTGCCCGTCCATTGCCGGAGTGCGAATGGGGTAATTTTCGTCATTCCGAGGAATTGAAAGGAATGGAATTGCGGCAAGTTCTAATTCCCCGGAATGGAATTGGAATGGAATGGAGGCGCCCATTCCGCAACACTGATACCAAAGAAGGTTGGAGTGGCAATACATATGCATCTGAATGACAGCGACATAGGAACTTGTCACCGCCTGCAATCTACGGGCAACGTGCAGGCCCCAGTAATCGTTCAGTTCGCACGGAGGGCAGCACGTGACTCTTTTCTTGCAAAGGCAAAAAAGCAAAAACTCTCATCGGAAGACATTGGAACTAATAGCTCCGATATTTATTAATGAGCACATGTGCTCGGCCACAAAGCGTCTCTTCGGTGCAGCGAATGCACAACGGAAACAATGTGGCTAGAAATTCACTTGGACTAAAAAAGGGGAGAATTTTTGTGTGGAAAACTGATGGAACGCCTGTCACTCCTATCACTCATGCTGATGACTTAGGGAATATTCTGTAGCGAAAGTGAAAATACCCACTTGTAGTCTAGACTAGATTATGGTCTTCAAACCATCCGAAATAAAACGCCTTAGTTCTACAAAAAAGCTAGCCATGACGTTCTTTCACCAAAATGTGCGATCACTTGTGAATAAGGACGATGAAATGACATCGGTGTAAGAAACTTTTGGATTGCGCTTCACAGCGATAATGTTAACGGAAACTTGGCATCAAGGAACGTCATCGATTTTTTGCCCTCCAGGTTATCATTGTTACTTTACAAATCGTGAAAGTAAGCGTGGTGGCGGTGTTGCCCTTCTGCTGAAGAAAGACAACGCTGGCTGAGCATGTGCTGGAATTTCAACTGTGAACACTGATTATGAAGTGCTAACTATGAGAAGTCGTAGCAACTTTCTCTGTGCTTGTTATAGGCCACCCTCGAGTGATTTCAGGCAGTTTATAAGTTTTCTTTATCGTTTCTTCGCTTTTGCTTCAAAGTATAACCTAGAATTTGTTATCGGTGGCGATCTTAATGTGAACTTGCTTCCATCCTACTAGTCCGCAAAAAAAAAAACTTCATTCGATTATGGTTTCCAGTGGTGTGTGCTATATGATCACTAGTCCTACGGGTATTTCTCTAGGTGGTGACTCATTGCTGGATGTTTTTATCACAAATATTAATCCGATTCTAATAAAGGCTGATGTGATTTAAACATGCATTGGTGATCATCATGGTATATTCCATGTGTTAATAGAAAAAACGAACTTCCTAAAAGCAAACTTTTGCAAACACGTAGTATTCAGATAACATCATGTGAGCTCGAATCTTTTCGACGAGCTATCAGCGAAGGAAGCTGGAGTCCTGTCTACGAATCAAACGACAGTAACATCGCTTACTATAACTTTATAAATACTTTACCGGCCCTTACAGAGCGAAGGTCCCAACTAAGAAAATAAGTAAGCCTAAAGAGGCACGTAAGCCTTCGATCACTCTCAGGCTGTTAAAAATGGTACAACATAAAAAATCTCTGTACGCAAAATTTGTGAAAACTACATACGCATTATTGCTAGCGGAATTCAAAGCATACAGGAAGCAGTTTGCATCTATGTTAAAAAATGCAAAAGATTCTTATCATATCAACTTATTTTGTGACGAAAAGACAGACATTGGAAGCACTTTGGCGCTATTTAAACGCGCTTTTTCACCCAAGCCAGTGAAGCAGCTATCTCAAATAACATCTTTAGCGAAGGTAAAGGGCGATCAGGGGAAGCACTCGCAGATGCCTGTAACTGCTTCTTTGCGCATCAACCTACGGATAGCGTAGATCAAATCACCCCAGCTTCTTCTGTTAACGAAACGATAACATGGAACGAAAATACCGATTCCCCTTTTTTCGTCCCAACTAGTTGTCCAGAAGTTCTTTTGTTATCTCAACTCAAGAAAGGCGATAAGAATATTTTAGACAATTACAGTCCATATCTATCCTACCAATATTCTGAAAAGGTAGAGAAAAAGTAATGCACTCTCGTTTGACGTCGTATTTCAATAAGCATAACCTTCTTCTTGACTTTCAACATTGGTTCAGAAAACATCGCTCTACAGAAACGGCGCTAACTGCCCCCCCAAAAAATTATCGTAGAATCATTAAATAAGAAGGAATTCATAATATGTGTATACATTAATTTTCGAAAGCATTTGACCTCATTGATCCCGCTATACTTATTCGAAAGCTCCAGAAATATGGCGTCCGTGGTACAGCGCCCACGAGCTCATTCATTCATATACCTTACACACAGAATACAATATGTAGATATCAGCACTGCACAGTCTGCCAAGCGGCCTGCTAAAAAAATAGTCCCCCCAGGGAAGCGTACTGGGGCCATAATTGTTTTCTATATATACGTTAACGACATCGTACGTATCACAGGTAATGCACAATTTGTTGCATACGCTGACGATACAACAGTATTTATTTCAGGAACAGTTGAACGTCACTTGGAACAAACAAACAATGATGTTTTAAAAAGCATAAAAATTTGGGCAGACATGACTTATCTAATAATAAACTCAGGGAAAACAAAAGAAATTTTATCTCGACCCAAAGGGAAAAAATTGAAGGACACTTTGTACATTACAAAATTACAAAGTGTGTACGGCGAAAGCGTGTGGCCATTCGACTGACTATGCCATGTCTTTTTTTCTTTTGCACTCTCAGTGGGATAACACACAAACCGAATGTGTGCGTGTTTTCTTTTTTTTAATTTTTTACCGCGAATCGCAGCGAGACGCGAGACTAATCCTCCTCCGTTCGCATGCGTTCGTATTTTCTCGCGCTTTACGCATCGCGCAAACGCCATCCGCGTTCCAGCGCTTAAATTGACGAACCCTTTGTAAATTCCAAAGTGTGTTCCGCGAACGCCTGTGTCCATTGAGAGGGTGTCGGTCAGAATGATTCTAAACGCTGGGCACAGCGACGCTACGCAAGCAAAGAGCGAGCGCTGTAGAGTCCGACGCGACCGGCGTCCGTTTGCGCACCCTGGCGGCCACCTGGCCTTAAAAATTATCACAACCATTGTTTGTTCATCTAGATCAGGGGTCTCAAACTCACCTCAGCCAGCGGGCCGCAGTCACGCAATTTAGCCCCGCTAGGGCCAGGGCCGGTCGGTACAGGGACGAAGTTAAAAGTGAGAAGGGGGGGGAGGGGGTTGAAATTGGTACATATTGTCAGCAAACGTACGTTACCATTTAAAAGCAATTCTTCCCTCATCTCATGCACGCGCCATTTCTGAAGGAGATATGGCGCAAGGATTCCAACAACATGTCAAAATGACTAAAATCTGGACACGGATTCTGAAATTAAGTTTTTGTTTTACGGTTACGTTTCAACACATCGTGACCAAACGAAGTGCCTCACGAAAACAATCCGTCAGACCAGACATGCCTGTCTAGATCACGAACATACTTATTATGAGAAAAAAAATGTGGCATGAAGACAGTCAGGTGCGGGCCGCGGGCCGCAAGCAAGAGGTTCGCGGGCCACATGCGGCCCGCGGGCCGCGTGTTTGAGACCCCTGATTTAGATAATGACGTGATAGAATTTGTAACCAATGTGAAAACTCTTGTTATTTTTTCGGAACTTTTGACTTGGAATGAACATATGGAATGCATTCGATCGAAAATGGTCTAGCACTGTTGGTTTCATATCAAAGGGTGTGACACATGCTTACTGTCAAAGTTAAAATTCTGATTTATAATTCCCTGGTGTCTACTCATTTGGAGTATTGCAGTGTTGTGTGGTGTACAACTGGCATTACAAATCTAAAAAAGTTGCATATGCTACAAAAGAGAGCTGTCCGGTATGTAGCAAACGTACCTTACCTTTATTCTACCTTTGACTTTTTTCCTAAATATGATATTATGCCTTTATTTTGTTTATTTCACGACCAGTTAACAGTGATGCACAGGTGTTTCCCGCGAAATAAAGAAAACTACATTCTCTCTTTAGCAAAGCTGTAAGAAAATTGGTCTATTAAGGATACCAGATTCAAGGAACGGTGGGCTCTAACCACCCCTAGGGCGTATGGTTGTACGCAATCATTGAGTTTCACAGTGCCTAAACGATTCAATCAACTTTTAAATGATGGCTTCGATCCTCTTGTTGCATCTAATAAAGATATTAAGCATTACTGCATGCGCAAGGTCACCTAGAATAGCATATAGCGCGCATGAATGAATTTCGGCTCTATTTTCGTTTATATTTGCGATATGAAAACAGATGCGTTTCTTAGTTTTGCAATGTACGAACATGTTTATGTATCGATTCACTTTCATGTGCGCGTAAAGAGTGTAATAATGAATTCCTATTTTTATTAGCTAAAGCTTAG